>PVIJ01011697.1:0-53385 GCA_004024925.1 Scalopus aquaticus
TGAGGAATCGCCATACAGCTTTCCATAGTGGTTGGACCAGTTCACATTCCCACCAGCAGTGTAGAAGAGTTCCTTTTTCTCCACATCCTTTCCAGCATTTGTTGTTGCCTGTATTTTTAATGTGTGCCATCCTCACAGGTGTGAGGTGGTATCTCATAGTGGTTTTGATTTGCATCTCCTTGATTATAAGTGATGTTGACCATTTTTTCATCTATCTGTTGGCCATTTGCTTTTCTTCTTTGGAGAAGTACCTTTTGAGCTCTTCTGCCCATTTTTTGATTGGGTTATTGGCTTTGTTTTTGTTGAGTTGTGCGTGAGACCCCTCTTGATGTGAGACAGATCCAAGGGGTGGGAAGAGATGAGAGCAGACTGTGGCTCTAACTTCCATGTGTGCCCTTGCCCCGGGCACCACCACTGTTCGGGGCAAGCTAGCAGTGGATACTCACTTTTTCAGCCTATCTGGCAAGATTTTCATAGGGATTATATTGAATTTATAGATCAATGTGAGGGTAGTCTTCCATTTATTTATGTCTTCTTCCATTTCTTTCAGTGATGTGTTGTAGTATCCAGTGTGAAAGTCTTGCTTGCCTTTCTTCTGTTAAATGTCTTTCTTTTTTTTTTTAAAGATTTATTTATTTATGCTTACAAGCTGGGGTACAGGCCAGAGGCATGAGGCAGGGAGAGGGTTCACCAGAGACAGAGTGGGGAGCAGAACAGACAGACGGACGGAAATACACTGCTGAGGGGAGCAGTGGGCAAGGCAGGAGAGGTCTAAACATCATGTGGGAATCTCCCCGGCAGGCATTGAACTCTCTTCACTGCTGCCCACAGTTCCACAGCACAGCACTTAACCACTGCGCCACCAGGGAGGCCCCATCTTCTGTTAAATTTATTTCTAAGCATTTTATTTCCTCCGCTGTGACTGTAAAGAAATTGTTTTCTTAATTTTAATACCTGATTGTTCATTGCCAGCATATGAAAATACACTTAACATTTGTATATTGATCTTATAATCATGCTCAAGTCTAGTTCCGGTAAACTTCTGTGAATTCCTTTACATTTTCATATAGGATTGTGTCATCAGTGCATAAAGACAGTTTTACTTCTTTTTCCCAATCTGGATGCCCTTAATTAAACAGACTGTTTTTTTATTTGCACTAGTATCAAGATTGAATAATTTGGTGAAAGCAGATATCCTTGCCTTGTTCCTGATCTTAGAAGGAAAACATCCAGTCTTTTAGCATTAAGTATGATGTTAGCAGCAAGTTTTTATAAATGTCCTTTATCAGGTTGAGGAAGTTCTTGTCTAAGTTTGAGAGTTTTTATCATGAATGAATTTTGGACTTTTTTCAAGTGTTTTTTCTGTGCCTATTGAGGTGATCATGTAGTTTTGTCTCTTTTTTTTGATTAATACATCTCATTTCTTTTTTTTTTTAATTAATATGTGCTTTCAGGAATTTTTAGGGCTTCCCGAAGGTCAACGCCAAAAGTTGTTAAAGTTTCACTTCCTCTGTTTGTCTTGGAAGCAACTCATATTCTGCTTTGAAATGAAATGATCTGATTGTCAACTGTGGCTCCCTGCCTCCTGCTGGGGTGAGTCTAGTTCTCTTCCATCTCTTGAGCTGTAACTTATCTTAGGACACTCTTAAAGTATTATAAAAAGAATTAGATGTGCAAGGAACAAATCCGTATAAATTAATATAAAATTTAAAGCCTAACAGTTAAACCTTTTATGCCACCTCTTTTCCTACCATTACTTTTGCCAATTGACTGAGATTGGGAGGAAAATAAGTCTCTAGTATTGCTTATCGAGAAAACAGTTGTAAAAATAGAATTGAGCACAGGGGGAGAAAAATGATACTGTACAGATAATCTGCAAGAATTTGGTTGGGTGAGCGTTTTAATGAACAAAACTCAGATTCTTCATCCTGATAACAGCAAACATTTACCAAGTGTTCCCTCTATATTTGGACTGTGCAGTGTGCTTCATATGCCCTCATTTAAATATAACAATCCTATGAGGTAAACATTGTCTCCTTTTAGCAGAGGAAACTGAGGCACAATTTGGGCACCCAGCCCAATGTTATGTACTTTGTAAGTGGTGGAGCCAGTTTTGAACCCCGACTGAGTGACTCCAGTCTGTGTGCTTAATTACTATGTTTTATCAAAACAAACCAGGGGCAATATTAATACCGGGCTCTAGTATTTTGTTGCTTATATGAGACAAAATCTCATCAACTCAATGTAACAAAAAGACTGCACTCTTTACCACTAGGTCTGATGCCTTCCATCAGTATCAGTCCTTTGATTTCAGTTTAAAAAATATTGTGTGTGTGTGTGTGTGTGTGTGTGTGTGTGTGTGTGTGTGTATGTGTATAAAAATGATCTATTGGAAACGAGCAAGATATTTGCCAAACATGTCAGAAAATAAACTATATATAATGGAAATAAAAAGCCCATGTAAAGGTGCTCATTCATAAGCCATCAGAGAAATGTAAATTAAAACCACAATGAGGTACCACTGCACACCCCTTCAAGTGGCTAAAACCGAAAATTGGCAATACCAAGTATTCATGAAGATGTCGAACAACTGGAGCTCTCATCCATTGCTGGTGGGAATGTACAATGATATGACTACTTTGGACAACTGGCAGTTTCTTTTAAAGTTAAATATAAGCTTACCATATGATGTCGTAATTCCGCTCCTTGGTATTTACCCAGGAAAAGTGATAATGTATGTCCAAGAAAGAAGTGTACACAGTAGTGATCACAACTTTGTTCATAACGGTTCCAAAGTAGAAAGAGCCCAAATGTCCATCTACAGAAGTATGGATAAATCAACTGTGATATAATCATACATGCAACAATGAATACAACTCAAAAACATCATATTTAGATAAAACAAAATCAAACACAAAAATGATGCTGTTTATAGGAAACTAGAGCAAAATCCACCAATAGTGACCAAAAGCACATCAGTAGTTGCCTGGGGCTGAGAGGGCAGATGTGTAGTGAGATTGCCTGCAGAGGGGCTGGAAGAAACTTTTGGAAGTGATAATGATGGTATATACCGTGACCGTTGGGGATATTTGCACAAGGGTAGGTGGGTGAAAATTATATTTCAAAAAGTTGATTTACAAGAAAAAATTATGCACAGTGAGAATGCAAAATAGGGCGTTTTCTTGGTTCAACCTAGAAGGCTGAACAGAAAAGTATTTATGGGAAGAGGGGGAAAACAAAAGTAATGCTTCCTGAGATGCTTTGTTCCAGAAGGGAGTTTGGGTGACCTGATAGTTTGGGCACATCCATGGGGTAACTAGAAGACTGGGGGCGAGGAGCAAGGAGAATGTGCGGAGGTGGAGATGGAGGGAGGCTAACCCAGACTGCCTACTGGACAACTGCCCCATCCTGTCTAGTTGAGAGCCACTCTTCCTACTGTTACATTTCTACTGAGATTGTTTTGTCTTTAGTGTTTCAATTTGTTGAACTTCACTCTTCTGAAGGGAGTAATAAAGGTATTGTCAGGAGAAAATAGAAAGGTGGATTGGGATAGGATACCCCCTGCAAACATTCAGACAATGATTGCTTAATTATGTGGTAAATAATTTACTGCTGAGAAAGAAAAATGGCAAAGCCCTTAAAAGAATGGGGGTGGGGAGGCAGAGGTGTGTGCTAGGATGTTCCTGAGGTCAGGCAAGGTGGTGTACCACATGCGCTTAATCAGTATTTTTCTTTTTTATGGGTTTTAAGTAGCACTTGGAAGGCTGTGTCCTAGTATATTTAATTTAGCATTTAACTCCTATGTAACAAGCTATAGCAGTGACTTTTAAAAGTAAATATGCTTGTAAATGCAGATTCCTGGGCCCCCCCCCAAGACTTCTGCAATTGGTTTAGAATCTGCACTTTATCTTGCATTTTAACCTAGCTGGTTTGGATGCACTGTCTCCATGAACTGCTTTTTGAGAAATAATGACCTAGAAGATTATGAGAGAATGAGAAACAATAATTTTTATGACCATATTTACCCCAGAGAAACGGAAGACAGAAATGAACAAAAGAAACCTCAGATTAAGAAAAGTATCAGTACTTATTTCAGTAAGGGTGTGTGTGTGTGTGTGTGTGTGTGTGTGTGTGTGTGTGTGTGTGTGTGTGTGTATGTGTGTGTGTAGGGGAGAGAGAGAAAGAGAAAGAGAGAGAGAATGAGAGAGTGCTGAGAAGATATTAGATAGGAGGTTTGTGGCTTTCTGATACAGGGGAACATATGCCTTTCTACTTATCACACTGACCCAGACCTGGTTTTAAGGATTCTTCTCGTTACTAGCATATGCCTCAAATCCCTTTTTTCAAAGCCCATCAAATTGGTAGCAAATGTGAAACATTTGCTGGCCTGTCCACCTAATCCATCATAGCACAATACAAAAAGATACGAAGAGACTGGGGTGGATAAAGGAAATCAATACCCGTTTCCTGTTCTTTACCTTGAGATCCTTTGTCTGGTTTCAGTATGTCTTCAACAGAATAAGAAACATAGCTCAAATTCCCAATCAAAATCTGATAAAACACAGGCGATAAGACTTTGTGTCTCTCCTTTCTGCAGATAAGAAATTTGAGTTAGAACAGGGCCAAATTGTGTGAGCTCACTGCAGGTTTTTGCTGATTAGAGGTTTTTTTTAAATGTTTCATAGTAATTTATAAACTCAATTGTAAGGTGTTTAGATACAAAGCAAATATTCCAACTGTAGAAAGGTAAGCAAATTGACAAAAACTTTAATTCTCCACAAATTATAGGTAACCCTAGATACCTTCAAATTTATATTGTAAACTTTCTTTTTAAAATCCCTGAATACTATTAAACAAGTGTGGTTCTGTCTAATTATATATATATATTTATGCTTTCCACACTTTACCTGTTGGAACAACATTAACAAAAAACTAGTTCATTAGTCATTTCTGACTTGATGACACCTCATAAAGCAGTCTTTGCAAAATGTTTTATCAATTGCCATCATTTAGTATGCTTTTTAAAATAGATAGGTTTTCAATACATATGTTTAAAATATATGTAGATCACTCATCTAGACATATAGAACATTTCATACTTATTACAGAGATGCTATCCATTTTAAAAATAAATTATAATAAAGATTAAGTAAAATAAGCCACAGAATAGTTCATTTTTAGTATGACATCTAAACTGCTAGTTGATATATCTTAGTCATTCTTCAAAATGGTTATAGAGTGAAAGAGAATAAACCTTTCTCCTTATATGGACATACATTTAGTGTGATACTTATAAATGCGTTCAAAAAAGTTAAGGAGACCCTGAGAGAAAGGTGGAGAAAGAAATGTGTAAGTATGTGTAAGTTAAACAAAGCTCACGTGCCCGCTGAGTAACCCGCTTTCCCACCTGCACCACACAGTATGTGTTGACTTCCTTTCTCTTTGTTTATCATTATAAAACAGGGGTTGTACCCTTGAATTGTCCCTCATAAAAGAGGGAGTCACCTGATATCTAAGTCCTTACATTGTTTCTCTCAAGATGGGCCTGTCTCTTGATTTTAAAATTTTCAACAAAGTGCTATTTGGGCATGAAGTATTAGTGAAGCATTGGACATAAAGTATGACCCTCCTTCTATGAGTCTTAGCTACTGGTAGACATCACCTGATGAAACAGATTAAAAAATTTTAAAGGAGACAAAGAAATTTAACACAGAGTAATTATTACTGGGAGTATGGGCCTCATAAATATTTGCATTGTGTATCATTGTGAAAACTCCTTAAAATCACTTTTAAAAAGCAGTCCAGAAGTTTTTGTATTAAGATCACTAGGATGCACTTAAAGATTGAGCTAAAAAGAAACTCTGTATGCAAACGAGCATGTGTGATTCAGAATACATTCTCTAACAAGGTCATACTTGGGTTTTGAAAGTGCTCTATTTCTAAAACCAACTTGAATACCTGTGGAGACAATGTGTCCTGAAAAACTGTTGATTGACTGAGTCCAAGAGTAGTTCCAGTCATGTCTATGATACTATGTTTTGTTAGCCAACATCATCTGAAAAATTATTGCTCGTCTTTGAGAGAAGTATAAATGTGTGTGTTTTATGCAAGCATTTCTTTATATGAAAGTGTGTGATCATACTGAAAGAGGAGTGGTAGCAAGTTGGATTATCTCTTCTTCTCACCTTGAAGTATAGACAGTGACAAAGAAGTGGAACAATTGGACCCAGTTCCCATTTGAGTGTGGGTTTTTAAAGACAGTTGAGCCCAGACTTTGGATTGTGAGTTCTCCACCCATAGCCTTTCCAGTCCCTTCACCATGTTATTGCACACAGGCCGCCAGTGCGCTTTCATTCCCAGTAAAGCTGGCACGTATGTCATTGTTGAAGAGTTGCCCCAAGTGACTAGAATCCAGCTTGCCTGCACATGGCGAGTGGGCTTGCCTAGGAATTTAAATTAATTCAGACGTAGCCCCTAACCATTTGCTGATGGGTGTAAAAGATACAAATATGCCAGCTCCCTTGAGGACAACTCTAAGGAAGTACCTATTCTGTACCCAGAGTTCCCTATAGAAGTGAATCAAAGTTACTGGCTGTCTGACATTGCAGGACTTTTATAGGACTTTGTACCTTTGTGGGCTTCCATCCTTTCCTGGTCTAACTTCTCTATGGGTTGGTTCAAGAAACATTTCATAATAAATCACATTAACAAGAATCCTCATCTCAGGGTCTTTTTCTAGGGAACTCCCTCCTAAGACAGATTATTCATTGTGTTCCCTTGTGTTTGCTTTGCCTGGGTGATGGAGGTCAGCCCACACACTTGAGTGAAGTGATACTACCCTGAAGCAGGAAATGAGATGGGCTTTCTTTTTTATTGTGGACACTGCCAGTCATCTCCTTCAGGGTCTAGCCGCTCATTTTTCTGGGCATCCTGGCAGTGTACCTCCTTCTGGGCATCCTGGCAGTGTACCTCCTTCTCTGGGAATTGCCATTCGCCAAAGGACAGTCCTGATGGCATGGCTATTCATAGGGGTTCAAAGGTCAGACTCCCTTGTGTCTATTTGGAACAACTTTGAAGAGGTATCTATACTCCAGACCTCCTGTGGCATCAGCTGAGGGCTCTGTTGCAATTCATTGTAACCCACTTTCTCCCTCTGCCAATCTACTTTTCTTACTCCCCTCACTTGTTCTCAAGGGCATTCTTTCACAAAACACCAATAAATCATTATCTTAGAATCTGTTTCCAGGGAAAATTGACCTAAGACCTTCTACCCAGACAGGGAAGGGAAGGAGGCCTGAACTCTCAGGGTTAGAGATGTCTGACAAGTCTCAGCAAAGTGACTTGCTCACAGTCATACAGCACATAAGAATTGACAGCCTGACTCAAACCACCAGGGTTTGAATTGGAATCTCTTTTCATTTGCACATAAAACACCCAAATTAAGTGACTAAATTTTAGTATCAAAGATCCGTAGTAAGTTGTTTTATTTTCATTTTTATTTTAATAGCATATTAAAATATTTAATTCACTTATTCATCACTTCTAATGAAAACAGGAACTAGCTAAATACTTTCAAGATGATGGGCCATATTAATGTTTCCACCAAGTGTCCATCCCTTTCTTCGTGCTCTCACCAAAATTAAAACAGGAGTATTCTGCCAGAATAATACTGTGTGCTCTTAGAATAAGCGTCTACAAAGTGGAGAAAAGTTCACATCATTTACTAATGTAGCTTTTCCCTTTGGACCAGATGCCAAGAAGATAGTAGCTTAGTGGAAGGACTTTCACTCACTGCCCAGACAAGTTCCTGTCCATACAATTAACAACAAAAGTTTCACATGAATCTGAACACTGCATAAACACATAGTACATAATGGATACTCTCTTCCCTCTACCCTCTAATGCTGGGTTCTATCAACTTATAAAGAAGGACTAAAAAAGGTCCATCGAATTAGTCATTGTGCTTAGTTGTGCCATGGCTGCTGAAAATGCATGGAATTCCACCCGTTGTCTTGCCAGAAATGACAGTGTTAATAAAAGAAAGATAAGATTGCTTCTGCTTCAGTCTTTGAAGAAAATAAATTCTGAATAAAGTATTCTTGATAATCTTGAAAATTATTTATTTGATATTTTATTGATATATATTAATACTGTTGAGATGGGAGGGGAAGAAGTAAAAGGGAGAAGTGATGTGTGGGAATTGGTATTTTGACCTGCAGTGCCAATTCTTCTCTTTGAGTTTATGTATAAGGAGATAATGGTAATGTTTCAGCCACTGTCCCTTAGAATGTCCCTCTTTCTACCATGTCCTAGTTGATACTTAAAATTTGACTAGTGCAATGAAGGAAGTGAAGTTTAATTTTAATTAATTAAAATTTAAGTAGCTACACTTCGCTAATGTCTACTTTAATTATGTAACAAACTGAACAGTTTATTTCTTAAAATTTTTTGTCAGAATTCCTTTTTGGCTATCAAATTATCTTTCTTTAAGTCCATTTGGGATATGTATTCTACTTTGTAAATATTAGCTTATTTAATTCCCATGTTAACCCAGTGAGATAGTTACCATTATTATCTCCAATTATTATTAGAGGGAATGAGTCTGAGACACAAAGAAAAATAGTACCTTGCCAAGGGTCAGATCGCAAGTAGAGATCCAAGGATATGGCTGCCAGCAGGTGCTAAGGCATCCTGGTATAAGGACAAACTGTTTGGCATGAATTAAGAGGAGATCAGAAAAGATGATTAGAGTCTGGAATTCTGTAGGGCAAAAATCCCATGAGGCTACAGGCAAGGGACTAGAACTGTATTATAAATACAGTAGCCAGTCAGCCCCTTATAAATTGAATAAAACTAAGAATCAAGTTCTCAGTCACAATGGCTACATTTCAAGCACTCAGAACTCACATGCGACTAGTGACAACTGTATTAGTGCAGAAGTAGGACATGTCCATCATCATATAAAGCTTTGTTGGACAGCACTATGTCGAAGGACAGTTCAAGATTATCTACAGTTACTGAACACCTTCACTGATACCCTCTCTTTCATATTTCACCCAAGTTGCCAGCAATCTCCAATAATTTCACAATGCTCTATAGGAGTAAGGGTAAATAGAAGAAAGGACTGCATTTCTTGTCAAGTTCAATATGACATGGTATATGGGGTTATACTTCAGAAGCAAGAGGCTGGCATCTGAGGTGGTCACTTGAAGTTGCAAAAAGTAATGTTTGGATTGGAGGGGAACTGAGCTCCCACAAACTGTGGAATTAGGAGTGGGGTGGTGACTTGAATGTATTTTTACTAAGGCTTGGGGATACTGTCACCCTTCTCCCTACAGTTGACAGTATTCATATGACCACTCTTATAATATGAAAATGTACTGTTCTTGATCCTGGAGTCTTTTAAGTATTAGTTGAGTTTTTTTTTAAAGCCACAATTTTAGGTCAGTTAGCATTGATTTATTCTGTTGTTGATTTTAAATCCTCACACAGATGACATTCCTAGCTCTCCATCATAATAGTGACTGGCAATCTAAGTGAAAAAACACTATTTTAAGGATTTAATATGTGCTAAATATACTTCAGCCCCAGATGAACTCAATGAGGTAGTTGCTATTATTACCCCCATTTTAGAGGTATTGAATCCAAAGCATGCAAAGTTAAGTAACTTGCCAGGAGTCACATAGAAGATGAGAGATGCAGGATTTGAATGAATTTGTCCCTAGACACCAATAAATGTCTTTCTTATGTTTCAATAGACAGATAACTAGAGGGCAGGCTCATTAACCTGGTCTCTTTATCTCACCCTTTATGTGTTGTTTTCATTGATACTTCATGAGAAGAAAACCTGGCACTGGAAGTGAATTTGAGACATTAATCTTTGTCCCTGTGATCTCTGGGAATGTGGAACCAGAACTGAAGAACTTCAGGAACATCCTGAACTCTTTGTTACTCCAAAGGCACCAACCTCCATCCTTTAATTGGACAATATGAGTGGCACATAACAACTGTGCAGCGGCTTTAAGGAACTGGCTGCCACACTATTGAAAATGCCTGGGTGTCTTTGTTCATCTGGTTGGCACCATTTCACCAGCCATGTTTGAGAGAGGAGAACAAGGGGTTTCCATATAAGCAATTTATAATTAATTGCACATTATAAACTTGCTAGATGGACTTCATCAGTCATCTGGTCCAGACATTCTCAATGTCTGGGCTATAAATCATGCTTCAGAGTCATTCATCAAGATTTATAAGCATGATGAACTCCTGGATATTCTGGTCCAATAGGTCTGTGGTTGGTCTGGGTATCTGTACTTCAAAAAAGAAATTGATCACCTTTGGAGGATATTAGAAAAACAATTCATTATTTTAAAATCTGCCAAAATAAGAGGAAAATCATACATTCTTCCTACTTTTCATTTACCAATATTATCAGGAAAATGAAATATTTAGGGACAGTTTCTCTTTATAGATGTATTTCAGCTAGTAGTAAAGTAACACTGTTGAAATACAGCATTCTGTAATTCCTAATGTATCAACGGATTCAGGCAGTGATCATCAATAACTGCAAACAACACAAAGTGGGCTTCCTGATGGAAGTATACAATACCACATATAAATGTTCTCACCAAAGTCTTACACTAGAATCTGATTAAATCTCTGTTTCACTTTCAATTCACAGGAGATCATAAAGGAAAGAGGAACATGCTAAACGACACCACTGGGATTGCGTAAAACTGCAACTGTGGAAAGCTCTGTAAGTCAATGATCCAGTTTCTTTTTAAATACAGTGAAAGTGGGGGATGTAGGAAGAATTCATAGAGTAAAAGGGGCTTAAGAGACATATCTTTCAATTGAAAATTTATCTTATTAGACTCTGGATTCTATCATGCAAATTGAAAAATGTTTATGTTATTATGTTAGGTGCGGTCATTGTATTGTGGATGTGTTTTTATTTATTTTTTTTTTTAAAGATTTATTTATTTATACATGCAAGCTGGGGTACAGACCAGAGGTGTAGGGCGGCGAGAGGGTTCACCAGAGACAGAGCGGGGAGCAGAACAGGCAGATCAGAAATACACTGCTGAGGGGAGCAGCGGGCGAGGCAGGAGAGGTCTGCCGCACCATGTGGGATTCTCCCCGGCCAGGCGTCGAACTCGCGTCGCCGCTGCCGACAGCTCCACAGCACAGCGCTCAACCGCTGCGCCACCGGGGAGGCCCCGTGGATGTGTTTTTAGACACATTTACTTAAATATTCATAGATGAAATAAATATAAATATTTAGGAATAAAATAAAAGGACTTGCTGTAAAATAATTCTGAGTGGATAAGGAATTCTACAAAACAAGATTAGCACAAGTTAATACCTAGTAAAATGAGATGCTAGATCTGAGAAGTCATTATACTTTTCTTTCGATATTATGTAAGATTGAAATTGCAGATCAGAAAAGGTGAAAAATAAAAATTCATGTCCAAAACTGCAGAGACCTTGAATTTTATCAGAGGTCAGCAAATTAGGGCCCTCAGGTTATATGCAGTCTGCTTCTTGTTTTAGTAAATAAAATTTTATTAGAATACAATAAGCCACACCTGCTCGTTTACATACTGCCTAAGGCTGCATTCATGTTACTTGGAAAGAGTTGAGTGTCTTAGCAGGGACTTTGTTATTCATCAAGCCTACAATATTGGTCATCACAGAAAACATTTCCCAAACCCTGGCTTTGATGAAGTTGTAAATTTATGGACTAATTGTATCTGTTTAGTTATTATTTCACATATCATAGCTTATATGTATGTTTTT
The DNA here is from genome assembly GCA_004024925.1 of Scalopus aquaticus. NCBI lineage: Eukaryota > Metazoa > Chordata > Mammalia > Eulipotyphla > Talpidae > Scalopus > Scalopus aquaticus. The sequence continues at coordinate 11,800 of PVIJ01011697.1, forward strand.
GAATTTTTTCAGTTTTTTTAACACTGTTAGAGTATATATTAGAATTTGAATATACCCATCCATAAGTCCTTGTAAGTCAATGGCTGCAGGCAATGGCCATCAATAGCAATAGATCTAGGCAGTGACTGTCAATGAATAATACATAAGAATATTGATGTGATGTCAAAATTATGTGTGAATAAATACTCTTAAGTTACTGTTCTAAGAAATGATGTCCAGGTGATTCTGATGACTAGTGCAGGTTGAGTACATTCATCTACATCCCCTTCATTATTCATATGAGAAAAGAAACAGCTAGGTCAAGAACAAATACCAAATTAAAGCACCCACTTAGAGAAAGAAGTAAACATGTTTTTATCATGCAAGTTCTTTTCCCCATCCTGTAGTATACTGGAGTGTATTTTTAAAAAAACAAGTGTATGAATCCTAGCAAGCTATGCTTTCCTGTATCTCTTACCTCAATGCTGGTAATTCCTCAGACCATTTTGGTCAGTAAAATATTGTGTCTTGTAGCATCATTACCTGCCAAGTGGAGAGAGAAAGGAAGGTTATTAATGTAATTACTGTCCATACAATGATGGTCCATATATTATCTATCTAATCTTCTAAAGAGCTGGGTGGTACAAAGGGTGGAGTATGTTGTAATAATACAAAACTAGCTTTTCTGAAAAATGATTTAGTCAGTGGCTGAAGTTAGGAAATGGGAAGGAAATAGTGGGAAGAAACACCTGAAGGCATCTGGGGCTTTCACAAGCTAAGTAATGCTGGCATAGCTGAAAGACTTGGTTCAAGTTCTGAATTTTCAGTTATTACAAGATGATTTGTACAAGCCATTTCACCAGTCTGAATGTAGCAGGTTAAGGTTAATCTCTGATGCATGACTAAGTTTAGTCGTGAAGACTAAATAGGAATGTGTGTGAGAGAATTTTGTAAACTCCTAACACAAAATAACTATAAAGGGTCATTACTTTGGCACATTCATCCTTCCCCTTTGGCACATTCAATTCATCCTTGAATTAGACCCATATTTGACTGTTGCCAAGTTCAGGGATGTTAAAAGTAGTATTTAGCTTTCATACATATGGGGATTTTTACTGAATCTATACTTTTACTGGATCTATACATCCCTGACTAAACAATCCATTGTGCTGTTCTTAGCTCAGATAACTTGATTTCTATTCATTCTCTTGTCTCTATGAAGCATACAAAGAAGGGATATAGGTGAGGTATCAAGAAGAGGAAGCATAGTAGAAAAAAGGAGAAACAGAAATTCAGGCTGCCCCATGACTTTAAGAGGCAATTTTTCTCTGTAATTTGGCAGAGAGAGGGTAAAACAAAGGTGATAGAACAGAACTGAGATGGGAAGAGTGAGAAAGACACTCACTTGTTTCCAGGAAGACATGGGTTGAGCCCTCCATAGCATGACATTCCAAACTCAAAATACAGTCTCTTGAATTTGTACATATTCCTGATGTCCTACAAGTCTGTTTATATCTTTGAGTTCTACACAGAACCTAACAAAGTGTGATGCATATAGCAAGAACTCAATAAATATTTGTGGAATGAGTAGTTCTTCCATTAAAGCTGAATGGAGAGTTGGCTACACATATTTCCTTCCTTCTGTAAAAGACCTTGATAACTCAGAGGAGGGTTGAGCCATTAAAACAACATCGAGAATTCAGTCCAGGTTTGAGGTGATTAATTATCATCCTATTTTCTCTGGCTTGGCCAGACACCGTAACTACTTTTTAAATGTTCTGTTCAGCTAGCACACAGCTAGAAGCTACTGACAGACTAAAGAACAGTCTGGGAGACCACTACTATCTAAAAATTTTGCAGAGGTATCTTTTTGAATCTCTTAGCAGCTGAATTCTTACTCTTGTATGCAGTCTAATTGCTACAGTCTAATTACTACCTAAATATTTGTAATTGGTGTAACCTTTCTGCCTTGCCTTCTTCTAAATAGATGAGTGAAAACTTTAAGAGTAAGAGATTTCTCCAAATGGACAATGCTACATTAAGATTCTCTGATGTCTTAGATATTAAATAGCGCTATAGATATTAAATAATCTTGTAGATAGATGTCAATATTATAACTATTAAATACTATTATATCTGTTAACTAAAATTTTATGTTATATGTAAAATATTGTACATTATTTTCTGAGACTTAACATGGGTAACCCAGGCAGAAATGTTTCTTTTTGAGACATTTCTTGCTTGTTGATTAGAAGTCAGGTTGATTAGAAGCAGTGCCTGGGATGGGGATTCTTGTTTGAATGATTTATTACAGGAGTGTTTCCAGAAGAAGGGGAGTATGGAAAAAGATAAAGTAGGGAAAAGAGCTAAGCAAGGAGGTGGTCTCAGCTGGAGAACATCTTCACCCTAATCCCAAGGGGCACCACCAACATACATTGCATGACTCCTTTTAGGTGGTAAAGGAGTTTCAAAACTCTGAGTTTGCAGTCATTTTACTTGACTAATAAATAAATCATATGAAGCATAGGAAAGCTCTATAAGTTCAGATAATAAAACATTCTGTCTCTGAAAGTAGAATTTTCGTATCATGTATTTTCTGCAGTTAAAATAATCTAGAAATATTTTTAACCTGCCATTAAGATTAAAAAAAATTTAATGTATGTGGGAGAATTGACGGCACTAAAGACTATTTCTTAAGTTACTGCTCTGGAGAGAAATTGTAGACACTAATAGTGTTTGTGATGCATAGGTAGGTCAGGCAACTTGAGTCTTTTTTCAGTTTTTTAGTTCATATTAAAAAACAAACCTTCAAATTTAAAAGTGATTCGTGGTATTGTTGGTACATAAAAGATAGCAATCAAGCATCAATATACTAGATGCATGTAGAGAAAATGATATTTTACCAATGTCAATAAGACAGATATTCTGAGCATATAACCAGGAAATTCTACCAACCTCGGTTCATTGAGCATTGTGTAACTCTTACTTGAATTCAGTCGGTGACAATTATTTCAGAATATGTGTATGGAGGGGGACACTGGTGAACATGGGATAGTATTTCAAGAATCATAAGGTAGATTTGCAGGTTTTTCTACAGCTAAGCAGAGAATATACATATTCCCTCTAAGCCAAACAGATACTTCTGAATGTAGAATTTATGTATTATATAGATATACATAGTCTATATATCTTCTATCTGTATGTATTTATAGCAAATATGCAGCTAAATAGAGACTATACATATATTCTACAGAGATGGATATATATATGTATATCAACCTTATCTATTTCACTGCTAACACCAAAATGGAAATAGCATTTGTACCTAAATTGTGTTAAGGGAAAAATAGATTAGAATTCATACAACATTTTGCATGTGATAATGTGATGAAATTTGCCAAAATTACACATTATCTCTGTTCTTCTTAACTTTTTAATTTGTAAAAATAACCCAATAATTTATGCTACCTCTCAAGTTGTTATTTACAGTTTTTTACTTTTATGCTTTCACTGATTATTTTGTACTATTCCACAAATCTTCATTTACATAATGTGACCAAAGTGCATGAAAGAACTATAGGAAATAAACTATTTTATTTTTTTTAAACAATTTAAAATATGTATGATACAATTTAAAACACATATAGCCATGGGGGGGGGGAACCAACAGACACTTCTCTGGATTAGAAAAAAAAGATACATTTCACTATGAGAACTACAAAAATATCCTCATGGATAGAGGAAGAGGAGAGCTGGGAGTCTATGAAAGCAAATTGGAGTCCCAGCCTAAAATTAATTTAGGAGATTGGAAAATGGTGTTTTTCTTTTATGGTAAGCAGAAGTATGTGAATAACCTCAGGAAATTGGTAAAGTCGCAGGATCAATAGGGAACATCAAAGTGGATGATGGAAACTGAGCACATCAGGAAGACTTAGTAGGTAGAAAAAAACTCAGAAACTTACAAGGGAACAGAGTTGAAGTCTAGTTCAAGAGAAGCTCCTTGCTGCCACTGCACAACCTCCTGTAGTTCATAACCTAATCAGAATCTCCGTTACTTGCTTCACAGAAATAATAACTACATAATGCTCCTTTCCAGAGCTGGCGCCTTAACTTAGCACCACCTCCTGGACCTTCCAAGACAAGTCCTTCAAGGCTGCAGCTTTTTCATGGGGCAGATACCCTTCAGAGGCTCTCCTTGCACTCTGGCCTTGACTTCATAGAAAGAACACAGTGTCCTTTGACTGGAGGACTCACACTTGAATCATAGACATGCCCCACTCCCACTGCCCAGGAAAAGCGATTAGACGTTTGTGTTTCCAGATTACAAAGAAGAACTACCATGAAAACATTCAGTGGTTGCCAAAGCCTAAGAGAGGCAGGGGCCACTTAGTTTAATACCAAAACAACAGCCTCACATCTTTGGACCTACAGTGTCCAAAGAATCTGTCTTTTGCCTCTCATGCTGCTGTTGTTACATCTTGATTAACACTGACTCTTTCATGGAATGTTTGTGTGTTCTTTGGAATTCACTCCTGTGAGGAGTGGTGTGGGTAGTCCATCATACTGCTGACTTCCGGATCTAATCCCCTCAGCTTTTGCCTTAGGTATTCTCTTTCATTGCCTCACACTCCTGAAGTCCCCTGCCTAATTTCTCAGGCTTATCTCATTAAGATGACTTAAACATGCTTACTTTCCATTGCATTCATGACTTCATGCTCTCCCAAAAGTGCAGATTGCTCCGGTTGCTGCTCTTACCATATCCTCCTGTGGCAAATGGCTCCACCTCACCTCCTGTTTTTTGATAGTCACATTTGGTTAGAAGATCCCAGTCTGTGTTTACCTTTCTTGCTTCCTCCACATCCAATCCATTCCCAGTTATTCTAATTTTACCTATCAAACCATTTCTCAAAGACTTCTCTCTCCTTGCTGTCATTTTGCTTGTTCACTTTTTAATCTATTTTCTTTTCTCTTCTCCAAACTTTCCCTCTATATAGCTGCTAGAATGACCTGTCAGAAGTGAAAATTGGGTTACAATTCTGCCTTTCCTAAAATGTACTGACTTCTTCACAGGCATCCCTATAGGATAAGTTCCAAATTTCTTCACTTGACTTAACCTGCTGTGTGATCTGGTGCTCTTGGGCTCCCGAGTCACACTGGTATATACCAAGCAACATGCTACCGGACTTAATTTTTGCTGTCCTTTGTCCAAAATGTTTTCCCACCATGCTATCCTCTCCCTAATTAATTCATTCATTAAGACTCAACTCACTTTAATCTCCTCCAGGGAATTTTCCTTGAGAACTCACCCCCTCCTGCACTTCACCGCTTCTGAGTTGTAGTGGAGCCCCTCTCCCATGCTCTTGAGTCTCCTCTGTAACTGTCAGTTCTGTTCCTGCACTTCTGGTGTACACCCTGGCGTGCACATGTCTGTCTCCCCCATTAGACAGAGTTTCTGGGAGGAAGGACAAGACTTCTTATTGTTTTGAGTCCTGCCTTGTACACTACAAAATATTTGCTGAAGGAATAAATGGAGAAAGGAACGAGTAAAAGAAGGCGTAGGATGACAAAGGGCAGAAAACTGGATTGGGAGAGATGATTTCTCCCCTTATTTCCTTTCTATTGTTCCTGCTGCTTTTCTGAGTCACGAAAGTGGGCTTTCGCAATAGCTGGGGGTGCCATCTGTGCTTCGACCACTTGTCTGCATATCCTTTTTTCCTACTTAGGAAACCACAGGGCCAGAGTGACTGATCATTTCTTTTACTTGTAGCATTCAGATTCCATGCTCCAGGGGATGATCATGGTCTACTCAATTCTGAGAGAATTTTTAGCATTTTTTTCTGATAGAGCTGGCGCTGTGAATATTCCTCTGGGATTTCAGACACATGGTAGACAGGCTCAGACTTGTGAGTAGTTACAGAGGGGCATTTCTGAGATTTTCTGGATTTCTGAGATAGGATCTGAAGTTAGGTCCCAATTCCTCCAAACCATTTTCACAGGATTTTCAAGATTTCAGCTGCCAAGTAAAAGGAATGAGGTTTATGGAGGAATGATAGGTAGCCAGGGAACCTGGGACAGGACAGATGGAAAACTGGAAACAATGACCTGGAAATAGTAGTCTGGGGATATAGAGGAAGGCAGGAAGACAGTAGCCCTGGTGGCGTATTTTGCCTCTGTCTGTATTTACCTAGTGTTTAGCACTAGACATGGGAAATATCAGGCATCTGTTAAGGAGGAAGGTAGCACAGGACTCAGCAGTGTCTAGGATTCTTTAAAAAAAAAATCTCACACACACACAAACACAACAAACCTGTCTTCAGCCATGGCAGTCACTGAAAATAGCTTGTTCCTACAAAATTATGTGCTTTCTGAGACCAGGATTATATAAGCAGAAAGAGTCTCTCTCATAAAACTGAAGAAATACCAGTATACTTTTACAGTCTGCTCAGCACCTAATTTCCCTTTTCTGATAAAAGAACCCCATTTTTGCTTTTGCGAGATTATCCTTTTCTGCCCTCAGCCCATCGTTTGGCTCCAGAAGTGTACATGTACAAGACACAAGCCTAGACAATCAGAGAACTGCAGCCCCTGCCCATGGTGATTTGTTTAAGAGAGAGGACACAAGTTCGGTCAAGGAGATATAGGCCTCGAATGCTTGATTATCAGAGAGGCTGTTTCTAATAGGGACTAATATAAGAAATTGTAAACCTAGAAATCTGGAGATCATCTGTGGGGAAAAGCCTGCCTGGAAATGTTGCCAAGTTAGAGGAAAGCAGAGTCTACTGATAGAAGAAATCAGATTCTTGATAAACTGTGTGTGCCTAGATCAAGCCAGACCTGAAATCAACATAATTCTGAACGTTTATTTGCAAAAGCCAATAAATTTCATTCACCTTCTTTAAGACAGTTGTAGTTGGATTTTCTATTACTGCCTACACAAAGAATTCTGACATCCTAGACCCTGGAATTCTGTATAGAGTGGGTGGAGCAACTTCTTCTGTTGTTCAAGAAGTTCTTAATTATGCCCTCTGGTTCAAACAGAAATGGGATAGCAACCCAAACTAAGGAAAATGACACAGTTTTTTAGGCAGAAGCTAGTCCGATTTACCCTTATGTAATATTAAAAAAACCCTTTATTTGAAATGATACTTATTTTTAAGGTAACTGTGCATCTTTGAACACTTTCAAAAGGGAAGGTAATTTTCCAGTTTTCCCTTACTCATGATTTCTTTTTGGAGGAGAGTGGTAAGAAAACCTCTTCTACTTGGAATCTTGGGTTTTCTCTCTATTTGCCTTTACTTCTAGTCCACTTCCTTCTCTGTTCCCCTTTGGGCAGCATCACCCACCAATGAGGTCTCATCACCAAGGACCCCAGTTCTGAAATAGATCTCTCTGGCATCATTATTCCAACTTTGCATCTCATCTACTCCAGGCAGATGAGCTCCGTGCAGGCCTCACTTATCCCACAAGTATTTATTGAGCACCAGCTATGTGACAAGCACTATTTTGGGGATTTTGAATATATCTGTGACCAAAATTCAGAGGTTCTTGTTCTCGTAGAGTTTACATTCTAGTCAGTGTGGGGGCCACAAGCAATAAATACAACAAACAAGTCAACTATTAGTGTTTTGAAGTGTTAGAGAGGAAAGAGTGAAAAATAAAATAGAGCAGAAAAAGCAGAATAAAGGGGATCACTAGGGATTCCTGTGAGTAAGAGTGTTGCAGTTTTAAATAGGCTAACTGAAAATGTGAAACTTGAACCAAGACTTGAAGGAGGGAGGGAACTCTGGAGAAGAGTTGCTGAGGAAAGAAAAGAGCCAGGACCAAGTCCCCAGTTGCCAGTGTGCCTGGCGAGCCTGTGAAGGACAGAGAGGTCACTGTGGCTGGCTGGTGTGAGGAGAGGAGAGAGGAAGAGAGGAAGTAAGACGGTGAGAGGGGAGGGGAGAGGCCATGAGACTTTGAGTAAAATGAGGAATTATTAGAGGGTTTCGACAGAAAGGGACCTGTTCAAATAGATTGTAAAACTTTTACACTCACCACAGGGTGGAAAACAAGCTCCAGAGCAGGAGAGTAGAAGTGAAGTAGGCGAGCAATGGCAGAGACCCAGCTTGGACTCGGGTGGCGACCAGGGTGGTGGCCTTGGAGGTAGTGAAAGTGGCTGGGTTTATTTTACAGACTGAGTCATCAGGGTTTGTTGACAGACTAATGGGGAGCATGTGAGGTGGCACAGTGGAAGATACTTGGTTTGAGCAAAGATGGAACTGCCATCAGCTGAGAAAGGGAAAACTGAGGGGAAGCCCCTTGGAAGGGACTGTTAACAGTTCAGTTCCAGACAACAGAGGAGGAAGTCAGAGGCTCTGGATGAGCAGGTGTCCACTGGGCTTCAGGAGATAGATCTGGCCTGGAAAGATACATTTGGGTGGTGTTACCATCTAGATAACACTTAAAACCTCATTTTTAAACTGTAGGTTCTTCTTATCAGACACGCCTCCTATTACCTTACTGACTTTGCTTGCAGAGAGACATGGAGAACACGACACATTGGAAAAACCTTGGGCTTTGGAGCAGCACAAACCTGGATCAGAGCTCCAGTTACTAGTCTTGCGGCTCGAGGCAAGTTCCCTCTCTGAGTTGCACTTTCCTTATCTGAAAAATGGAGTGGTAACACCTACTTTCTAGGGCCATTGAACTCAAGATGTTAAATAACGCCTGTGAAACTCCCAGCACATAGTTGGTATTCATTGATTACCCACCTCTTTTTTTTATTTAATCTAGTCTGGATGCTGACCAGTGATTGCAGTTCTGTTCTCTGAACTATCACTCCTCAAAGTGTGAGCCTTAAAATGGAAACACCGGCAACACTTGGGAGCTTGTGAGGAATGCAAAATTCTCAACCCTCCCCGCCCCCCAATCCAGACCTACTGAATCAGAAATTCTGGGGTGAACTGCTGCAGCCGGTGTTTGAACAAGCCCTCCAAGTGACTGCCATATGCTAGATTGTGAGGACCGCGGCACCCAGGTGCCTCTGCCTGATCCCTGAGCACTGGTCCTTCTCGTGCTCCTGCGTGGCTGGGCCATTGTCAGAGAAGATTATACTGACCAAGTTAAATGGCTTTGCTACAACTCATGCTATTGATCCTTCAGCCATTTAATTAAGTCCAAACATAAATTTCCAGTTCTCTTCACATTAAAAAAAGGTATTACAGAAGATACTCAAACTCAGTATGATTACAACTCACTCGTCCCCTGCCTCCCTCATCCCCTTCAAAGACAAAAATGAATGATAAGGCATACAACTCCAACTCCCTTCTCTCTCCCAGATTCCCTATTTAATCATAGAGAAATTTACTTGCTGAACGCTCACTCTGTTGCCACATTCCGTATATCATTTCATTGACTACTCCCTGTAACTGTGTAAAGTAGGACCAATGTGAGTTCCCACTCAACAGACTAGGAAATTGGGGACTAAGGAAATTAAATAGCTAACTCAAGGGAACAGAGGTTGTGCCAACCAGGGGCAGCAGAGGGTGACTATAGGTCTGGAGGGTAAAAAGGAACTTGTTTGCCTGCTCTGCTTGCAGTCGCATCCTATGATTTATGGCCAACAACAGAGCTTTCCCTTCATGCAGAAAGAATATGTGCATATTGTGTTGTGTCCCCCCCACCAGTTCAAGAAGAATGAATTAAACAATCTCATGGCAGAGAATTGGGTTCTAATCAAAACAATTTTGTTTCTGTCTTTGGGATTCTACCGTAGACCTGTCTTATGATCTTGGGGAAAAGTGAGCCACTTTTGTTTCCACAGAGCAATCAATGGAGCTTCATAAATAGGTTGTCTACCACTCAATGTTATTGCTGGTTTGTTTCTATATAATTGACTTTGGGGATATGGAAATGAAGATCTGTTTTCCTCATTAGTTGGGAAAATAAGAGTTTATTTTTTGATTTCAACTCTTTCAATATATAAAACAAAATTATTTAAGAAACAAGTAGGAGTTCTTATAAGGATAGCTATGTTGTAGAATAAATTCAGAAACATGTAGGAGAGGATAAGTATAGCCAAAAAAAAAAAAAGCTGTTGTGAATAATAAGAACATCTGGAGTGTAGACTTTGGTAATTTTTGGTACTATCATTTGCATTTAAAATGGGTGAATAGTAGAACAGCAGCTATTCATATATGTCTCTATCCAGTCTAACTTAGAGTACACAATTATGATTTCACTCTGAAAACTGACAAACTTTTCAAAGCCCCATATTGTCTACTTCTCTGCCCCTGAGACACATCATGTAAAGACAGAGTATAAACTTTGTGAAGCCAATAGCTACAGAAAATCAGCCATAGAAAATCCTGGGACTAAAGGACTCATGTTTGAGACTTTTTACCTCTACGAAGTTGAGATCTTTGCTGCCTGCCCTAGTCATGAGGGCTCTGTGGTCTAATGAAGACAGAACATACATTTGGAAACAGATGATTCTTCTTCTTAGTTGAAAGATTATGAATGTTTTCTCCTTTCTTATGAATGTATTAAAAGCTTGTTCTTTGGAAAGCAGATGTCCCAGGAGAATATGATCTAGTCCTAATTACTCATTTGAGAGATGTGTTAAAGTGAGTGAATGTCCTTAAAATAGAAGGGGATTTTCACTTTGAGAGCAGGAAGGCTTTCCCTTCTTGCCCTTAGTCACAGAGGTTGTGTTGTTTCTACACATCCTTCCCATCCTGCTTCCTGATTCATTAGAAAAACACCAGGGAATATACATCCTCATTTAAAGCACCTTCTCCAGGCATTTGAATAAAGGCTGGTATTTTCTGTTGACAAAAATTTAGTACCATCCACTGTGGATGCTCTCGTAGAGTCAGAATATAGGGACAGGTACATATAATGTTCAAAGTGGTGGCTAAGGGCCTTCCTGGTGCCCTGGGGTTAAGTCTCAGTGCTATCACTGCTTGGGCCTGAGTTTGATCCCCGGCCAGGGAGCTAACCCACATATAGCACAGCAGACCTCTCCTGTCTTGTCCGCTTAGCAGTGTATTTCAGTAAATGTACCTGTTCTGCACCCCACTCTGCCGCTGGTGAATCATCTCACCCCTGGCATCTCTGGCCTACACCCCAGTTCTCCTATGCAAAAAAATAAACAAATAAATTTAAAAACAAAAAACAAAGTGATGGTTAAAAGCCTGTGGGCTTCACTTGTAAAGGAGCAGCTCCCCTGTCAGCAGAGGGTGTTTCCTGGACAGTGATCCATAAACTACCCTGGCCCTTTTATGTGGAGAGGGAATACTTTTGTGTGGGTAGGGAATACTGCCTCATTACCTGTGTTACCAAGAATTTGTTTACTTACAGTTTCTTATATCCTTATCAAATATGTAAGCCTCCTTCCTATTTATTTTCCCATCAGCTTTGTGTTGCCCATTAACTATGCAAGATTTGTAAGGTCTTCTCTCATCCTTGGACTTCAGTTTCCTTTACAATATTGTACACATTATGTTTAAAATAATCAGCTCAAAAATTCTTTAGTTACTTAGCTATGCTCCTATGTTCTAGGGCCTTTGCTTCTGGACTTAATTTTTAAGCTAATCTTAGTATTTAGGTCTCATTTGAAATAAATGTTATAAGCAGAGGTGGGAGGAAATAATATTTTTGTGTCTTAAGTGCAGGATTTAGAATCTCATGAATTATAATGAACCTTATAGTAATTGGTGGTAAAGTTACCTTTGTATCATGTTGCCTCAGATGACTTCTGTTTAAACGACAGAATATTATTTGGAGGTCAGAGAAAAAGTATTAGAGGATGTAATTATGAATGTTATATAAATAAATGTGCAGGAATAGTAGCAACACTTATGACTGACACATATGAAAACCACTTTGGAAATTGCATTACCTCTTTTTTTTAAATAAAAGATTTTATTTATGCATACAAGAACTGGGGTGTAGGCCAGAGGTATAGGGGGTGAGAGGATTCACCAAAGACAGAGTGGGAAGCAGAACAGGTGGATCTACTGAAGTACACTGCTGAGGGGAGCAATGGGCGAGGCAGAAGAGGTCTGCTCTGTCATGTGGGAAGCTCCCTGGCCTGGATGGAACTCGTGCTGCAGTGGCTGTGGACAGCTTCATAGTGCTGAGACTTAACCCATTGCACTACCAGGGAGGCCCCTGTATTGCCTCTCGTTAAGGGTAAAATGTAGTGGGACATGTTACTAGAAGTCTGTGTGTGTTCTTCCTGGGAATCCTGAACTCAGTTCCATCATAAATTTAAAACAAGGATGCCATTTATTATAGGGGCTTCTGTAAATCTTAATATAGAAATCACTGTTCTCATTTCAAATTTTATGTGCTAAAAGCATTCATTCATATATATATATGTATATACACATATATATGTATGTATGTATGTATATATAAAAAATTTTGTGGCAGCATTGCTATTCAACCCTTCAGTGTCTTTAAACCAGGACAATTTTCTTTTTTTTTTTTTAAAGACTTATTTATTTATACATACAAGCTGGGGTACAGGCCAGAGGTGTGGGGCAGCGAGAGAGTTCACCAGAGACAGAGTGGGGAGCAGAACAGGCAGATCAGAAGTACACTGCTGAGGGGAGCAGCAGGCGAGGCAGGAGCGGTCTGCCGCACCATGTGGGGTTCTCCCGGGCTGGGCGTCGAACTCGCGTTGCTGCAGCCAACAGCTCCACAGCGCAGCGCCCAACCACTGCGCCACCAGGGAGGCCCCCAGGACAATTTTCTGCTTAAAGAAATATATAGATTAGTTGTAAGATTGGAAAGAGAAAAATAATTTTTAGATGGGAGGGAAAATGATCTCTTAACTTTTTGCTCTATTACTGCCTTTAAATAACCTCATTGATTTCATTTTATAATGATAAAATATTGAAGAATAATTGATAAGGTTTGGAAAATTTATAAACATTAAGGACATGTTGAGACAGTTATTTTGATTAATGTCTGTATCTAATCTTAAATTAAAATACTGAAAGGAAATTATATAAACATTAAGACAAGTTGAGACAGTTATTTTGAATAATGTCTATACTTAGTCATAAATTAAAATGCTGAAAGGAAATATAAACATGATTTCTTTCTGTAATGTGGAACATTATAGGCAGCTTGACAGGTAGAAAACCACAGGTTTGTCTGCAAAGTAAGTTGTAGTGATTGTTAAGGTCAGTGGTTCATGTTTTAAACAATCTGAGAATGTAGTTTGTGTTTACCAAGTGAGTGTTTAAAACCTTTCATAAATATGTATTCCCAGGATATAGCTATTAGAGAAAGTCTTGTCAACTTTCATGCACTTTTATGACAGATTGTTTTCCTTTTTCACACAAAGGATACATGGCTGATTCAAAGCTCAGAACAGTTCAATAGCAGTTATACGAAACCATGACAAGTTCTATCTAAGCTTGTTTAAAAATATTCCTCAGGGAATGCTTCAAAGAATGGTACACAGTGACAACTGGAAGAAAACTGCTTTATTAATAGTTGGCAATTCTTACAAATTCCAAGCATGTTGCATAGCCTTTGCTCAGCCCCTTCTCCAGCATAGTTAACATCCATCTCCAAAACAGCTACTGTACTTTTTCTAAAATAAATTTATATTAAGCAAACAGAAACAATATGACATAAAGAGAATCGCCCTCTCTGATTAAGAATTTAGTACTCCTGTTTTCAGAATGCAAATAAAATGGTCCAACCCCAAGGTCATTTCAATAACCATGTAGCTGAAAGAGAGAACTTTTAATCTCCCACTTTTCCTTCAGTGTCTCATTCTCATTTTCCCATTCTTCCCTGTTTTTCACACCTGTTTATTTTCTTTCTCATTGACATTCTAGTTCTCCTTCCTCTGTTGTTTCCTCTATTTCCTCCACCTTTATCCTTTTCCTTCCTCCTTGCATTTGCTTTCTTCTCTTCATACTTTCACTTCCCCCTTTTATCTCTTTTCCAATGTTGAAATCATTACATGCTAATCGAGCCAAGTAAGTTGCAACAAGGAGGACATGACGTGGTGTCTACTGCAGAAAATTAATGAATTATGAATTTTCCCTTTGTTTATATGAGCAATAATAAATCAAACGTTAACTTTTAAAGTCATGCCTTAATCAAAGGTGTATTTACATTAAACCACTACATGTTAAATATAGAGTAGAATTTTAAAAAGTTATTTTTGGACAGATGCTATTTCATTGTCTAATGACCACTAATGGCTATTTAGACTTAGCCTATTAAGTCAACAAGCAAACAATTAGCTCATTTGATTCAAGTATAAGTAGCAGATAATTCATGAATAAGTAAATTGTACTTCGTTGCTATGGTTTGTTAACAGGAAACTTTTAAAGTAGCAGAATCTCAGATCTATAACAAATTTGTCTCCTTTAAAACAAAACAAATACAAAAAACAAGGCCTGAGGTCATCCTATATAAACCAACCCCTGGGGCCCATCTGTTCTAATAACCTCAGCTCACTGAGAAAAGGTGTAGCTGGGTTGCAAAATGCTCACCTCTGAATATTGAGTTGACAATAGGTTATATACTCTTTGCACTAGTCTTTACAAAGCAAATATAGAAATAAAAATGTTCTTAAGTCAGCCTTTGTGTCTCCACATGAACTAAAGATACTAAGTTTTTACAGGACGTGGAATATTTAAGTCTGTATTCTTTCCCCTCAAAATGTGAAATTATTTCCCCACCAAAAATGTGAAATTAGATACCACTGTTAAGTCTTAACACATCATTTTGATATAAAAATTATATAATTTTGAGCAATATAAATAACAAAAACATTTAGCTGTGGATTATACAACCCAATATTTTTCTGATCACTATGCAGATCTTCCTTGGAAGTCTTTTAGTAAGAGACACCCATATAATCAATGGCACAAAGTTCAGTAATCACATTTTATTAAACATACCCTGGCCTGTTTGTTGCACTGTAGTTTGTAAACTGCTTCAGAAAGTGGCCTGATAAAGTTTAAATAATAAACTCATTTGGTCAAAATTATCTTGCAACATTTTTCAGATCTGGATGAAAATTTCTAACTTACTTTGACATTAACTTGTACTATTTTGGATTAATCCAAACTATTTCTTCTGTCTTTTCTAATTATGTTGATAGCACACTCTTTTAAAAAAGTCCTTTTTATTTGGAAATAGCTTTTGTTATACTGAGAAGTTTCAATAATAAGAATGGTAAAAAGAATACATGTATATCCTTCACCCAGGTTCACCGATTTCAAACATTTTATCCCATTTGCTTTGTTACTTGCCTGTGTATGATATAGTATGTGTGTGCATGTGTATGTGTGTATGTACAGTTATAAGAACATTTTCTGAATCTTTTGAGAATTGAAAGCACACACCATGGCTCCTTACCCTAAATACACAATATGAAAAAATTTGTAAGAATAGAGGTATGCTCTTCCCTAATTACAGCACAATTAGAAATTTGGTAAATGAATTGATATATTTTACCTGAATGTGTATTCTAAGTTTGTTTATAGGCCCGGTAATGTCCTATATATTTACCCCTCCTCACTCCTCAGCTTGGCTCCCCATGTCAGATCTATTCTTGGAGAGGGTATTGCATCTCTGTGGTGTTCCTTCAGTGTCTTTTATTCTGGAACATTTTCATAGCCTCTCATTGTCTTTAGTGGCAAAGGTTTCTCATTTTGGGTTTTTCTGGTGTTTCCTAGTGATTGTATTCAGGTTATCCATTTCTGATTGGAATATTAAAATAATGTTTAATATATACATGTTATTATCTTAATATCAAATAAGAATTTAATATTAACTATTAAAGTGACATTGGAGAACTTACGGTGTCACCTGGAGGTCCACGATGTTGATCACCTCCACCTTAGTCACCCTCGTTTTGATTACCCAGTCAAATGATACCCAGTCAAATCATATGACTCTATGCATAGTCACTATTTTTTTCTCTTGCAAAAAGCAATCTGTGGAAAACAAACTAAGGTCATGCAAGTATTCTGCCCCTCTTCAAAAATCTCTCCTAGATTCAGCCTGCATTGATGATTCTTCCTTGAACCAATTTTTCTATGATGATTGCAAAATGTGCAAAACTCTTACATTGGTACTTGATACTCTACTGTAAATAGGATCTCTCCTTTTTCTGTCATTTCTTTATTTATGTATTTATTAATGGTATGGACTTAGAGATTCCTTTGTTTTCTCAATATTTTATAATTACTGTCCTTAAACATTTTGGTGTACAAATTGTTCCAGATTTCGTCAGTGTGAAGCCCCTTCCTTTTGACTTGGATTCATCATTTTTTTGAACACTTATTAGATGTTCCAGACTCATCTCATATCTACCCTTTCCCAGCCTAGTATTGACCATTTCTGGTTCCTGGTTCCTTTGGGTGGGAAATGCTATTTAAAATGAAGATCTGTGTGTTAGGTGTGTTCATTGCTACCAAGATATCTTTGCTTCTAGAGCCTTTCAGCAGACAGAGCTAGTAAAAAGTTTGTATGTGCACTTGTATGCACATTTATACAACACCTGCATATACACACACACACATATATATACACACACAGATATGTGCAATACATATGCACACATTTATACATGTATATAAATACATAAGTATTTTTAAAAATTGATTTACTAGTTCTACCAAGTTCAGTCCCTTTCCAGGGGGTTCTTTCTTACCTTCCACTATTCCATATTTATGTGTTCCTTCTTTCATAGTGAGAATTCTGACTCTCAACAGTATTGACACATTTGTACCATTATTGCTATAGTTAATCCTATATAGTTTCAGAATTACTTTGCCCATACTAAATACACAAACCTACAAAAGCAAAGAGTTTAGGTTTTATATTTATTTTCTCTCCTGTTTCACAACCTTGTACAAGACTGAACATATATATCTGAAACAAAATATAAATGTTTTGTATTTTAGTTTGTTTTTTCCCTTTCTGTACTGACTGTGAATATGATATTACTTTGAAATATAATTGCATTAGTTGTTTTAGGTTGCTTTCAGTTTTAGGTTTTTAATTTTTTTCTATTTTCATCTTTGGCAATTTAATGTAATTTATTGTTTAATATGTAGAATAGCAGTATGCTTCCAAAAGTCAAAATTATACGAAAAGATATATAGTGAAAAATATCATTGGCCTCAATGACACATTTTATCTCAGGGCTATGTTCTTGGGCAACTTCTGGGAGCAGGGAAGGCAAGCAGAGCTCACACTCCAAAAACAAGTGGGCGGCGAGTTGCTGCCAGCTTCCCTGGGTCTAACTCACAAGTCAATGGGCAGTCACATTCTCTTGATTGCCTTCTCCAACAGTTGCTACTAGGTGCTTACCAACAAAAGATAAGACTAGACTTGAATCAGTGGGTCTTAAACTTTTCTGTACAGTGATATCACCATGAAGGTTCAAAGATAAGACATTTGGTTGATCCTTCCAGTGATGATTATTTAATTGGTCCAGGGTGTGACCTGGTCTCCAGGGTCATAAAAACCTATGGGTGATGTTAGTGTGCACCCAAGGTGGAAAACCAATGGTCTAGATGGTTTTTAGCATGTCTCCCATCTTAGTATTTTATGATTCTAAGATTTCTTGTTCTGTAATAGTTAAGGGAGGGAACATGGGAATCAGCGGCTTTTTCCTTATAGCATTTGGGTCTGAGGTAAATAACTCAATCCTTATAACCCTAATTTCCTCACCTATGAAATGGATATGGTTATAAAATGGATACAGTTATGTGTAACTCCATTTCATAGAATTAGGACACAGTTTCTTCCTAGCGTTTTGGTGAAGAATATAACAGTGTTATGAAAGCATTTAGTGTAAGCCCATACTCAATAAATGCTAGCTGCTACTTCTCTCTGACTCCATGGATTCTCCTTCAAACACTGATTTTGTTTTTTAAAGATTTATTTTATTTATTTATGCACTCAAGAACTGGAGTGCAGGCCAGAGGTGCAGGGAGTGAGAGGACTCACCAGAGACAGAGTGGGGAGCAGAACAGCAGATCTACTGAAATATACTGCTGAGGGGGGGCAGCTGGCAAGACAGGAGAGGTCTGCTGTGCCATGTGGGTCAGCTCCCTGGCCCGGGATCTGGATCGAACTCATGCTGTAGTG
Source organism: Scalopus aquaticus (assembly GCA_004024925.1). Classification (NCBI taxonomy): domain Eukaryota; kingdom Metazoa; phylum Chordata; class Mammalia; order Eulipotyphla; family Talpidae; genus Scalopus; species Scalopus aquaticus. Next base: position 29,902 of record PVIJ01011697.1, read on the forward strand.
GCTGGTGATAGCTTGATAGCGCTGAGACTTTAACCCCTGAGCCACCAGGGAGGCCCCTCAAACACTGATTTTGAAGGAAAGAATGTGAATCCCGAATTAGAGAATAGATCATGAGATTTTACCTGGCCTCTGATATACTTAGGTACAGCTACAGTATCTTGATAGAACCTTGAACCTATTAATCATCAATAACAGAAAGTGTCAGCTTGGAGAAGCTGCAGACAGAGACAGCTAAAGAGAGGGAGGCCCTGCTGCCTTGCCCCATCAGGCCAGTGGGAAAAGCAAAAGAAAAATCTGAGAATTCACTTTGGGAGTTGGTATGTGCACACTCCTGGGAGTGTAGAAAGCATATCTGTTAAAGTGAGGTGCTCTCTATATCAGGAAACAAGACCACATAAAAGGAAAAAACAAAGAATGAAGAAAATGATAAAAGAAGATTATATGAGTACAGAAAAGAAAAACTTTTTTATTTGTCCCACTTTCTCCTTTCCTTTGCCACCCACAGAATCTTGGCTCATTTATGTGTGCTTCCATGTACAAATTCTTTCTTGGGCTCTGTTGGAAGAATGAAAGAAAAATACAGACTTTTCAAAGTCTGGAATAGCTTTGACACCACAGACTTTGTATAACCAAAGTAATAGCCGCGTCTGCATTTTTTCCCCTCTTCTATATCCAAGGGACTCTTCAGATTGATGTAAGTCTGGAGAAATGGGCTGGTAGAAGTGTGCATTGCTACCACGTCTTAAGAAGTAATCTGGCAGTAACTAACAAAATAAATAATATAAAGACTTTAAAAAATCCTCTTGGGGGACTAGATCTGTGATGAAAGAAGTATCAGTGCATTAAGGACATGAGTGCAAGGCCATTTATTGTAATGCAATTTATTGTAATTAAAAAATACCAGAGGCAATTTAAATGTTCATCAGTGGAAGAACAGTTGAATGTATTATAGAATTTTCATGCAATTTAAAAGGAATGACTGCTGTGGTACATGCAGATAATAAAGGGAATGAATGCACAGCTATGATGATGAACAAAAGAAACCAAATACAAAAGGGGGCAGACTTTATAATTTGTTTGTAGGAAATAAGACAGGCAAAATCAGATCAATGTTTGATTGGGTGGTGGGAACAAGGGTAGCAAGGAACACATGGGAACTTTCTGGGATGATGGAAATTCTGTTTCTTAATAGAAGTGTGGGCTTTCCTGGTGGTGCAATGGGTTAAGCGGGTTAAGTGCAGCGCTGTGGAGCTCTGGGCAGCTGCAGCGTGACTTTGATGCCCTGCCTGGGAGATTCCCACATGGCGCAGCAGACCTCTCCTGCCTTGCCCGCTGCTTCCCTCAGCAGTGTACTTCAGTCGATCTGCCTGTTCTGCTCCCCACTCTGTCTCTGGTGAACCCTCTCACCGCCCCACACCTCTGGCCTGCACCCCAGCTTGTATGCAAAAATAAATAAATCTTTTTAAAAAAATAGAAGTGTCAGTATCACGGGTATATGATCTTGTCAAAACTGATTGAAATAAGCAGATAAGGTCTATATCACAATATTGTTGATGAAAATAGTGCATAACCCCTAGGCTAGTTGCTCTGTTTTGAAGGCTATATCTTATTGTTGAAAGATGTACTTGTACATAAGGATATGTGTTCAGGGAGGTTTGTTATAATAGTATTTTTTTTTAAGATATATTTATTTATGCATACAAGCTGGGGTGTAGGCCAGAGGTGTGGGGAATTGAGAGGGTTTACCAGAGACAGAGTGGGGAGCAGAACAGGCAGATCGACTGCAGTACACTGCTGAGGGGAGCAGCAGACGAGACAGGAGAGGTCTGCTGCACCATGTGGGAATCTCCCTGACCGGGGATCGAACTCGTGCTGCAGTGGCTCTGGGTAGCTTCATAGTGCTACACTTAACCTGTTGCACCACCAGGGAGGCCTATAATAGTATTTTTTGTATTAATCAACATAAAGAACAGAACAGGCCTCCTTGAGATGTTCAGAACAGGCCTCCCCAAGATGTGTCACTTGGCCATGTGGATTATTTTGAACTAGGGCCAGTCAAAGCCCTGAAGTCTCAGATAAAACTTTTACTACTCTCTTTACTACCTAGAACAGTAAAAACTGGGGATATTACCCAGAATTAGAATTTTTATCAGAAATAACCTTTCTATTGGAGAAACAGCTCTACGATAGGGCAAATATCTAATTAGAGAACATTTGGTGTTTCTCCCATGAATCACCTTCTGCTCATCATATGAGTGCTTTTCCTTTCCCCTTGAAGCCCCAAACCCCTATCTCATTCCTTAGCTCAAGATATACCTCCTCATTGGCCCCACTGACTTTAGAATCTACGTCTATATGGATTCTCCAATATGAATGTAATTAAATTTGACTATTTTCCCTACTAATCTGATGTTAATTTGATTACTGAACCAGCCTGAGAAAAACTCAAGTGGGGAGGAAGAAATTTCTGCCCCTCCCTTACACAACCTAAGACTTGGAAAAGTTCTAAATGTTCATCTTCAGAGGAACAGTTATACATATTTTGATATAAGTATAATGGAAAATGTTGTAACTGCTAAAAGAACAAGAACAATCTAGATGTACTGATCTGATACAATGTCCGTGATATATTTTTTAAGTGACAAAATACAAATTGTTGAATTATCTTTATAAATGGTAAAAAAAAAAAACTTTTGTTTAATTGTAAAGGCCTATACAGCATAAGGAGAAATATGTGAAAGAATCCATACCAAACTATGGGGATATATTCTTAGTTTGTATGAATTCCTTTTAAAATTAAAAAAAAACAACACTAAAATGAATTAATTCACAACAGATCGTGCAAAGAAACACAGAAATAAATGTCTGAAATAAAACTAGCTGGGAAATTAAATTTATTACTGAACTGAAGACATAGTTCATAATTGTCTCAATTCCAATTGTCATTCCATTCCAGCTGTCATTTGCCTCTTTGTCCTTTTTCCAGTTGTGTCTGGTTAAATAAAATTGTTGAATAAATAATATGAACGAGTGATATAAAGGTCTGGAAAAAAAATCACACAAGGAACAATATGTTGTGGTGCCATTGAAGCTAAGCATGTGGTCAATCAGTAGCTTAAGACTGGTGAGCCACCAACTCAGCAACACTAACAACTTTGTATAAATATTATTTATGTGGTGGAGATGAGGCTGAGATGTTTTCATGTGCCTTGTATGTATTTCACCAAAACATTTTTGAGGAATGCACAATTATGATGTCCACAGAATGTTTGTGTGGTCAGGCATGTCCTTCTGGCTCAACCTGTTCACAGACCAATGCGCCCAAGCCTCTCTCTGTTTCTACAGAGGCAGTCTACTGTTGAAGAAAGATTATTTTAAAAAAGAAAGTCAAAGACAAAAGCTCAAACTTTCTGGTAGGACTGGCAAGGATTTGAATAATGACTCCTCCATTTATGCCTTTCTTATGGGAAGGTGTCTAATTTTCTGAGCCTCATTTTCTTCATCAGAGGTGTCTAGGAGATTCACGCTATTTTGAAAAGACAGCAGTGACTGGCATGTATTAGGTACTTGGACATACTAAGGTAGTTTCTTTTCTATTTGCAGTGCCATATTTATACCTACCTAGAGATATCCTCATATTTTTCCTTTGGCATTTCTGATCTTGGGAGTGAAACTAGTGGAACAAAGGGATTTATCCAGCCACATTAGGCAACTCTTTATATTTCACCTACATTTGACATCTCTACTCCTTTCAATAGATTCTGCAACTTCCCATCTCCAAGCTGGCTTTCCTCTGACCTCACTTCCACTTTTCTGTCTTGAGCTGTATAGTTTTTGCAGGATAGGATCCTTATGTCTGCATTTGTGATAAAGGAGGCAATAGCTTTTTCTAAAGTGGCTTTCTGTGTGCGAAGTCTGCCTGACTGATAACAGATCAGAAACAGCGAGTGGCCTTTGAAATGGAAACACTGACTGAAGTGGGGAAAATGAAAGGATCTTACTTTTTTTTTTTTTTTTTTTTGATCAAAGGATGATATCTCCCAACTTGGAAAAGGGGGTTATTCTGCCTGCCAAGGTCTCTGATACTGTTACCTACTTACCCTAGGGAAGAAGTTTCAATTTCATTATATTGCTACATAGTTTTAAAATATATTTATAAATATACATTTCCTCAGTCATTTTGTTTTCCTTTTCCAAAGCTTGTCTTCCAGTCTGGCCTCCAGGCAAACTGCCCTGTGGTTCTTAATCTACATGGCATTTAAACAATTCTCTGGATCCTTGATCCATATTGAACATTCACTGCTAAAGAGATGACAAACTAAATAAAGAGACAGCATTAAATAAAAAGGATGATATGTTGAGCCATAGGTACTTAGGGAGATAATTTATGGTGTCTGACTGCGGGAAAGGTGTGGGTGTGGAAAGGGCAAAGGGAGTGCCAACAAGTTCACAATCAGTGTACTCATCCCCGGTGTCTGAAATGAGAGACCAGAGAACAAAGAGAATGGGGTCATACACTGGAGAGGAGTCTATGTATGACTTGAGATCTGAGAATAGCCTGACTGGGTATTAGAAATAGGAGAGACAGATGGGATACAACCTGGAACTAATTCACTAAACAAAGACTATATTATATTAAGGCCAGCCCATAGCATTTTGGAAGGGGGGACGGGGGGAGGTATTATGCCCTTCTTGATGTCAAATTATGACAGTAGCTTGCTTCCTGTCATAACTTGTCATGAATGCTGTCATGTTTGTAGCTAATATGTGTAGGTGTTATGATACACACATGTAGATATATGTTGTTTTATTTACACTGTCTTATTTCAATGTAGGCCTGACTTTGACTTGCCAGCCCTATTCTCATTAACGCCTCAAAATAGATCCCACAGGTATTCTAGGTTTCTCTGTCTCCTTAAAGAGTTAACTTCCATTCATACCTTCAATTCTTTCTCACTCCCTCTACCCATGATTTTTTCAGCATGCACTGTCCAATATGGCAGCCACTAGCCATGTGTGGTAACTGAGTGCTTGAAATGTGACTTGTCCAACATGTAAATGTAAAATACAAAAATGAATTTTGAAGACTTAGTATGGAAAAGAAATATAAAATATCTCCGTGATATACATACTATTGTTAAAAGCATTATAATATTGGTTATAAATTGAAATTATAATATTCTGAATAAATTGAGTTTCACTTAAATAATTTCACCTATTTTCAATGTTTAAATGTGGTAAATAGAATATTTAAAATTAGATTTGTGGCTCATAGTATATTTTTATTAGATCTTCTGTAGGTCTTCTTACCTCTTCTTTTAAGGAAAAGGTTAGGACTACACAGATTGAGTTCCCAGGTGGCTTAACTTAGTGTTGTCATCCATCTATCTGTCTGTCTGTCTGTCTCTAGTCTGTAATAGACAGACTCCTGGACTAGTTAAGAGCGCAGTGATAGAATCAGAGTGCATGGTTTTCAACTTTGACTCTATTGCTTGTAACCTGTCTAATATTGGGCAAGTTACTATATTTTTCTGTACCTTATACATGTCAGTGTTTTTTAAAGCACTTCAAACTGTGTGTGACTCAGAATATTCTATGTGAGTTACTTTATTTTTCCTTAAAATCACAGATAGTCTTTTACCCTCCACCTCCAAGGAGATTTAAATGTCACGTTTGTCTCTTTTTAGCATCTTCTCTCTCCCCTTCCCTTCTGTCTTTAAACAAACTCCACCAATCCCAGCAAGGAGACTCTTGAGTCTCCTTGACCTTGAGCTAACTTTCCTGTTTGTGCAATTCTCTTATGCAATTCCCCCCCTTCATATACTTGCAAAATGTTTGGAGGATTTGCATTTCTAACAAATTCCCAAGTAATGTGGATGATACTGATCCTGGTACAACACTGAAAAGCACTGCTCAGCTCTTCGGGGTCTAAAGGATGCTCCCCTATGGTAGAGCAACTAAAAGTTCCAGAAGAGGTGGCTGATTGTCCCTCTTTCCTGTCAAGTTCATTGACCTTCAAGTGCAGAGCACCTGAAAGCAATTACCAAACCTGATCTGATGGCGCTGCAGGTCCTCTTGCCTGGTCATATCTGTTGTCTCCTAGGAGAGGCAAACAAAAGTAGACGTGGATCACTTAGTTGGAGTAGTAGGGGTGAGCACGACTAACCAGTCAGTCTGGTTAGGAAAGTTGCAGCTTGGTGGTCATTGACTAGCTAGTATTCACCATGGACACAGTGCAGAGCAGATGATGCCCAGAGCAATAAGTCTTTGCATCATCCCTGATTGATCTGTGTTTGCTACTCACCCTCTCTTAGTCAGGTTTAGTTAAGGTAATGGGCAGTAAACAGAACAGGGAGCAAAACCTGCACTTCAGGGAAGGGTCACTAGCAGTTTGACAAAGTCCTGCTCTGTCTGCCTGCCTTTCTGCTACTGACTCTCACCTAGCCCTCCTCCTAACTAACATGTCTACCTCAGGTTGGTTCCTTTGGCTTAACCCCATATTCCTTCTCACACTTTCACAGCTTCAAACTTGTCTTCTCTATACTTGTTTTTCTCCAGACCTATGCCTTTGTTCAATTTTCCATCCTAAACAGTCAGTTCCCTATGAACCTCTAAAGCTTTTCTCTTGCGTCTTCCTCTATCCAATCAGAATTCTGTCCGATGGGAAGGGCTGCTTTTTTCTTTTCTTCTCTTTTTTGAGGGCAAAGAAACTGTTTTTGTATACATCTATTTTGGGAGATAGGCCCAGTTCTCCCTGTAGTGAAAGTACAAAATGATGGCTTTAACCTCCCTGTATTTTCTGTCAGCCTCCCAAAGCTGTTGCACTTAAACATCTGATTAAATGTAACAGTGAATTACCTAAAGTTGTTAGACGAATTCCTTTGCACTCACTTGTAACAGGATCACATCCCTAAGTCTCATTAGGGAGAAATTTGAGAACTGTACTGACTTGTCTAGGGTCTAGGGATGCCCCCTCAGGCGCTCTCTCTCTCTCTCTCTCTCTCTCTCTCTCTCTCTCTCTCTCTCTCTCTCTCTCTCTCAATCTCATGGGCCTGGGACTAGGGCTCCACAGTACAATAATTGAGACCACAGGAAAGATGCCATTGATTTCTGAATCTCCTATAGCAAGTGTTTCCTAAATTTTCCCTATTATAAGAAGAATGTGGATGTTTATGAGAAAACAAATAAGTTAGCTGCATCTTATAATTCAGGTTCAGTAAACCTGGTGGTGAGACTTAGGAATCATTCTTCTAACAAGTATACCAAATAGGATTTAGCATTTAGGACAGTATCTGGTAAAACAACTGTACTTAATTAACATTTGTTAAATGGAATTAAATGCTTATTTCCTTATGGTACTTAGCTTTATAGTGACTTGTGTTTTTATATTTAATGTGAACCTTATATGTGTGTTTTAAAGGGTCCACCATAATGACTTTTTTAAACATACTGAATGTTATCTCAATGTCAGCATTGAGTATTGGCATTCAGTGTTCGTTTTTTATGGTAGAATGCACCTATAGGTTTCTATGTTAGCTGTACTCAAAGTCCTTACAGATTTCCCATGCTATCTGAAAGTAGTATGGTCCTATTTGGTGTGATCTGGTAGGGTTTTTTTCATGTGAATTGCTAGACTGCTCCCAGTTACCACTAATTTATGTGGAATAATTTTTGAGTGTTCCCAGATGCCCAAAATTTGGGATTGTGATTAAAAATTATACCATTATCCATGAGACCAATTATCACCTAAACTGGCTAGAGAAATTTCGTTTCATTCGTGTAAGTGGAATATTCCATCATTTACAGATTATGAGCAGTATGCTTGCAGTTTACCCTGGCAGCATATACATTGTTAAAATCATGATATTAAATTTAACTTCCTAAATCATTTTATGAAGCTAATTAACAATACCAAAATCTATCAAAGTATAAAAATTCAAACGCCATCAGCTATATGTTACAGACACAGATGCAGAATTCTTAAACAAAATACTAGCAAATCAAATATAGCATTATATTAAAGCAGTGATATATAATTATCTAATTAGCCAACTTCTAGAAACTCAGAGATGACTTGATATGGGAAAGTATGTCAATGTAATTAATCATGTGAATAGTTGATAGGAGAAAAACAGTCAGATACTGAAAGGGATTTGATTAAAATCAACTTTTTTAAAATAAGACTTACTAAACTTGGAATAAAAATTTACTTCCTTATCAGCATTTTGGAATGCTTATTTCAAATTAACAGTTTTATGAAATGTAATGGCTACTGCTTTAGGCATCCCTGTCACCATCAAAATTAATTTAACACTTCTTGAATGTTTCAAACAATGCCATTAAGTCTTAAAAGAAAAATTAAATTTTAAAAATTAGGTGAGATTATTCTTTGTTGATGGTTTAATTACAGATCCTAAAGAATCAACTAAAACTTTACAAAATCATTGAGAATCACAAATATAAAATGTACTGTAATGATTCCAATCACAATAGTAATGCAAAAATAAAATAATTGGTTAAAAACATAAGAAACATGCAAAACTGATGTTAACATTGTTAAAGGAAAAGCTGAGTTGAAATATTGGAGCAAATATGTTATTTGGGTTTTGAGCCAAAAATTCAATGTTGTATTATCAATGAGCTCCAAATTAATCTACAGATTTGATGTAATCCTCCTGAAATATTATTGGTAACTTTTGAGTATAATTAATTCATTAAATATTTTATATGGAAAAATAAATGGACACAAGTACCCCAGAAAATTTGGAGAAAGAAACTGTGTGTAGGTTAATAGTGATATCAAAGCTTATTTTAGAGTGATAATGCATAAAACAACAAGGTTCTGCTGGAGCAGTTATGAACAGATAATCAGAATAGAATAGAATAATTGGAACAGATGCTAGATAATACAGCATAATAATGACATTTCAAATCTGTGTGGGGCGGGGGGAATAATTTGCAAATTGTGCTCTGTGAGGTTTTGCAGCTGATACAGAAAATCCCTTCCCTTACTTCTCATCACTTCTTGTTCGAATAACATAGCTCAACTTTTATACAGTGGCCTCTCCTGTAAGATTTTATTTGGAGAAAGTATGCTATGGTTTTAAAAAAGAATAGTAATGTTCATCTGAAGAGCTGTGAACATATACCCCAAAATCATATTTGTGCTGTAAAATTACGTTACCTCTATACAATATAATACAATTAAGAAAATTTTTTAAAAATTTAAATAGCAGGGGCCTCCCTGGTGACTTAGGGGTTAAGTCTCAACGCTGCCCCCTCAAGGGCCCTCCTGTGGCAAAGTAGCCTGTGTTTAATCCCTGACCAGGAGCTGACCCACATGGCGCAGTACACCTCTCCTGTTTCTCCTGCTGCTCCCCTTAGCAGTGTACTTCAGTGGAGCTGCCTATTCTCCTCCCTACTCTGTCTCTGGTGAATCCTCTCACCCCCTGAACCGCTGGCTACACGCCACTTCTTCTACACAAAAATAAATAAATTAAAAATCTTACAATAAAAGAATAATTCCTAAAAGAAATTATATACCACAGAAATAGAAGAAGCTTGATCAAGTGTTTAGCTATATGGAAAGGTATAAAGTTAAAATCTTATAATGCCACAATAGATTTCATATGGATTATGGGTTAAATACAAAATATAAGAATTTAAAGAAGAAAATGAGACTAAATGTTTATGTGATCTTGGGGGTGGAAAAAGCCTTTCTAAGCATATGAAGTAAAAGATGATAGAAGAAAATATTGATAGACTTAACTATCTAAAAATGGAAAAATCTATGTCTAGGACACCAGAAAGATAATTAAAACTCAAGTGATAAACCAGACAAAAAGTCTGTAATGTACTATTTTAAAAGACTTAATAATCTAGATAAGACTTCTTAAAATAGGGTAAAAAGAAAAAGGGACAGGCAATTTGCAAAACAAGAAATCCCCATAGCCATTAAATATTAAGAAAGAACATGACTAGTAGTTGTGAAAATGAAAACACAGATGAATGCAATTTTCTTTTTTATTAATTAGACTATAATTAAAAGTAATAAAGCCAGTTTTGTCCATAGCATCTGGAAATAAGCTCTCACTTATGTTAAAGGATGGAGGGCAAGTATTGGTACAACCAATTTTGAAAGTAATTTAACAACACATAGCAAGAGGTTATAGTGCAGAATGTTTATACTTTAGTAGAGCAATGTTATTTTTAAGAATATAACTAAATAAAATAGTTAAGGTTGTGCACAGAAAGAAATGTAAAGGAAATTTATTAAAGGATTGTGTACAATAAGGAAAAATTGAAAGTAAACTTTGTATAAAATAGGAAATTAGTAAAATGAATTATAGTATATTTTTTAAATAATCAATAAAAATAATGCTGTAAAAGAATACTCAATGACATGAAGAAATGTTCACAATCTGTGTTTCAGGGGGAAACAGTTTATAAAGATATTAAGTATACTGTGGTTCCTTAATTAAAAAATAAATATATGGGGCCACCCTGGTGGCGCAGCGGTTGAGCGCTGCTCTGTGAAGCTGTCGGCAGCGGCGACGCGAGTTCGACGCCCAGCCGGGGATATTACCACATGGCGTGGCAGACCTCTCCTGCCGCGCCCTCTGCTCCCCTCAGCAGTGTATTTCTGATCTGCCTGTTCTGCTCCCCACTCTGTCTCTGATGAACCCTCTAGCCGCCCCACGCCTCTGGCCTGTACCCCAGCTTGTATGTATAAATAAATAAATCTTTTAAAAATAAATAAATAAAAAACCAAATATATGCCTTGAAAAAATAACCCTGAAGAATGTATATTCAGATGCTAGTTTTCTCTAATTTTGACTATTGGATAATTCTCTTTTATTCTTTCTGTTATTTTTCCTTGTTTTCCAAAATTTCTGCTACAAATATTTGCTAATCCTAACAAGCAATCAGTTTTGGAAATTATTTAGATTTCTCAAAATTTAGCATTAGTTAATTCCATAGTAATTCCATATTAACATTTAGTTTCAGGTTCTAGCCTTATTTTCTTTACTTCCTGTGCTCTATTTTTACTGTCTACATTTTCTTTCTAAAGGGTAGATGGCATTTTAATTTGCTAAGACAATTGTGGAGCAAATCATTTAAGTCTTTGTTTATGACTTTGCATTATTATATGCTTTTGGGAAAAAAAAAGTTTCCCATTCTTTTTATTAGCTCCATAATTACTTTCTGTAGTATTCTGCCATGATAGCAGAAAACTCAAAAATGTAATTAAGAAATTCTCAAGCACAGCAGGAGTTTTTGCTGGAAAAGAGAACCTTAAATATGAAACTTAATGATCAAGAGAAACTGGGGCTCAAAGGCTGCTTCTCAATCTTGACATCCAAGGGAGAGGGACTAAAAACACCATATCACTTCAAATCTATGGTGATTATAGTAAAAATATTTATCTTTTTCCCTGATGTAGCTATTACATTGGTGATTTTCATATTACTTTTCCTGTGGATACTTGTTTTTCTCATATTATTTTGCAAAGTCTTACCTGTGAATCTAGGAGGTATGACTGAATAGCCCTGTCAATGTGGAGGTTTAATTTGATCAAGGCAGAAACTAGAGTGGCTCCATGCAGTTGAGAGATTGTGTAGCTTAAGTATACTCAAACCTGTGTATTCAAGTTCCCTGACTTTAACCTTGTCTAGCCAGTATGAATGTGCTTCCTTCTTGGTTCCTGTTAGAAATGTGTTTGCACTTAATCTTGCCTAAATCTCAGACACTGACCAATCTATTTTTGTGGCGATGTGGACCCTGTTCTCCGTGTTCCTATTAGCTGGACTTTTTTTCTCAAATCAGATGGACCACGTTGGTCCCTGATATTGTCACCTCGACTTCCTGAGTCACCATTAACTGAAAGTGCAGCACAGCCTCCTTGGGGATCTATGTCAGCTGCACTAAGTCTACCCTTTTGGGAGTGTGTACTCTGACCTCATGCCAAGGAGTTTCTGCCCTGCTTCTGTCTGACTCAGGGAGCATTGCCTAGTCCATCTGCCTGTGTCTAGAGACAATTCTGCCTGAATGCTGACTCCTTTTTTTTCAGGATCTAGAAATAGGGTTTTAAAAGGAATGATTGACAAAGCGTTAGAGTGCATTTTCTATCCTTTTCTCTAAAATAGGTTATGTAACATTTCTCTATGTGTAGTAGAGGTTAGTTAAATAAATCTTAGTAGCTGTTACCTTGTTTGGAAGTGGGATCAGACTGACCTCATCACCTCTGGTATAAGTTAAAGTTTCACTATTTTAGTTCCTTTGGAGGACATAGAGATAAATAAGTATTTATAGACAATTTTATTTCATAAAATAGCAAGTGTGATAGTTAAGTAACTATTTTAGATAAAGTCTGTATATCTCAATATAAAAATAGTAGATAATATCAGAGACATATTTATTACAGAAATCTATTCTCATATTTTATTTAGTCAGAGGCATTTATAACCCTAAGAAAAAAAATTGCTAGCTTGAAACATTCATAAAGTAGCAAACAAATACCCTTGGGCAAAGAGCCTACCCACACAAATTGATTTCTAAATAAAGATTCAATTTAGATTTAAAAGTCTTATATGCACCCAGAGGTATCTATTACATATGTAATTTCCTTGTGGGGTTCTGGTGCCTGATTCTGCTGTCATCAACTTCTTATTAGTTGCTTTCACGTGGAAGAAGCAAAGCTTCCAATTAGCACAATTTTTTAATGAACATGTGCTGGGAATCACTGCCACCATATATCATCTCCTAATGCTGATCTAGTCTGCTCTTTATCAGTTTTCCTGCTTTTACTGTTTAGGTAATACTATACCTTTGGGTTATAATACTTCTCAGATAAAACCAAAAATCAGAAAATATCTTTTTCCATTTATTGGGAAATATCATGATAACTTCAGATACTAGTTATAGTAATATTTAAAATACACTGGCACAGTTGACCCTTGAGCAGTGGAGGTTGGAACTGCACAGGTACTCTTATATACGATTTTTTCCCAATAAATATTATCAGTGCATGAATTATTATACCTGTAAGTAAATACAGTTTTCTTTTTCACGTTATCTTTTCAATTTTGTTGTCTTGTGTTAGTAATATGTAAAACATCTCCAGTATTTTGGATCATAGAGGACAATGTTGATTTTAGGACTAACAGATGATTCATCTTGTAAACAGACCATGCAAGCTTATGATACTGATAGACACAGTATAGTACTGCCTATGTATTATCTCTTCCTTATGATTTTCTTAATAATATTTTATTTTCTCTAACTTATTTTAAGAGTACAGTATGTAATAAAAATATATGTTAATTGTTTATATTATCGATAAGGCTTAGGTCAACAACAGATTACACTAGTCAACATTGACATCATTACTGACTTAAAAAAGCCCTAGTCTGTAGTATCTTGGTGTGCTGAACATGAATCTAACCCTGAAATTTTTTATTAGCTCTCGTTTTGAAGATATTCCACATAATTCATTTTATATGTTTCACCGTGTAAACTTACCCCGTAGGACTGCAACAACATCCTAAATCAGCCTAGAATGATGTAATATTACATCGCATTGCATAATACCATCATGCACAAATCATCCAGAGTTGATTGCATCATTTTCTGATGCAATGCAATACTACTGCCAGGCAGCTGCTGAAGTAAGCTGACGTCAGCAGTGCACTATATAAAGCCCTGTCGGAAAGGTTGAGCAATGAAACTATTTCAGACTTTGTGCGAGGCAGTTTAAGCTACTGTTCCATAGAACTGTTATTATTTTATCCATTTTGGCACAATACAGAACGGTCATGCCTCAGAAGTGCGTTAATAGCGTGGACAATTTCTGCTCTATTTTGGGGAAGTGACATTTGCCAACCAGAAGAAAAGGATCATTTCTTAAATCAAGACTTCTCATCTTGACTTCGGATGTAAGGTTGATGACCAAGACAAGCCTTGGGCCCTGCATATATGCTGTGCTACATGTACAACACAGCTTTCACAGTGGTTTAATGGCAAAAGGCCATCAGTGCCGTTTGCAGCCCCATGGTGTGGAGAGAGCCAAGCAACCACATAAAAGACTGTTACTTCTGCTTGGTTCCTCCTCTTTCTGGCGGAATAACGAAACAAAAGAAGTTGAGAATAGTCTACCCAAACAATCCGACTGCAATGAGACCAGTTCCACATGGTGAGGGACTTCCTATTCCAGAACCTCCAGCAGAATATTCTCTTGATTCATCTGATGAGGGCAAGGGTGAGCTGACCTGTTCTTCTCCTGTTCCATCAGCACGCAGTGATCCAGATTTTCACTGTGGTGCATCATCAACCCCACACAGACTAACACAGGAAGAACTAAATGACCTGGTTCGCGATTTGGACTTATCCAGGAACAAGGGAAAATTGCTAGGATCAAAACTCCAACGATGGAATCTTCTAGAAGAAGATGTCACAATTACTTTATATTGAACGCTAAGCAAAGATTAAAGAGGGATGTTTTGTGGGTCCTTAGATTCGAGAACTCTTCAAAGATGACCGGTTCAACAAATTGCTGCAGGGTGATGCAAAACAAGCATGGAATGCTTTTCACCTAGTGTCTGCAAACTTTCTTGGGAATGTTACGGCAGAAAACTACAAGGAACTAGTAGAAGACATGCTGATGCAGTATCAGAAACTTGGCTGCAATATGTCTTTAAAGATCTACTTCCTTCATTCCCATCTGTATTGCTTCCCTGAAAACTGTGGTATGGTTAGTGATGAACATGGTGAACGTTTTCATCAAAATATCACATCAATGGAACAAAGTTACCAGGGAAAATGGTCCACTACAATGCTGGCTGACTACTGCTGGACACTCCCCAGAGATGCTCCTGAACAGCTGTACAAGAGACAAGCGAAGAAATCTAAGAAGTAGTCTATGACTTGATTTTTTACAGGTATTAACTGTAGGCTTATTACTGTTGGCATGCGTTTTGTGATGTACACATCAATTCATTGCAGATTACAAAAAAAATAGAGCCAAAATTAGAATTTGACTTCATATTTGTGTTGAGCACATACAAATTGGTAAGAAATGACTAATTTTATTTCAGTAACATGACTTTTGTAAAAATTTGTTGACCATTGTTACCAGTAGTTAAGTTTTTGGGAGTCAAAAATTATATATGGATTTTTAACTTTATGGGGGTCAGAATCCCTGATCCCTACATTGTTCAAGGGTCAACTGTATTAGCAGACATTTCAGTTTGTAGTTAACACTCGATACATACTGAGGGTATGTATGCTGATAACACGATCAAAAGAACAGAACAGGAGTGAGCACCTCAACTTCAATCCTGTCCTCTTGGCATGTCCTTTTGTCAGGAGACATAGATATTATAATGCAAATAATCAGACTTTTTATATGGGGCACATTTTCTCCTTAACTCCTCTGAGTTAATCAGGAATAACAACACATTATTAGGCATCTATGCCAATTTTCCCATTTGATATCAACTCTGAAATAGTTAAATTGTTTTCCTTACTTATGATCATGTATTTCCAGTTCAGTAACATAACCCAGAAGAGCAGTTGTCCTGTTGTCTGGTTCACTGAGTTTACATCCTGCACAAACCTGTGACTCAACCTGATTTCCACAAGAAATCTGTTCACACCAAGCACATCCTGGATTTTGTCATTCTGAAAAAATGGGCAGGATTTTCAGCAGAAGTCACATTAAAGGGCATTTCATTTGGAAAATCCTCATCACACTTTTCTCTTCCTGACTTTTGCTTTCCTCATTGCCAACCAGGATCCCTTTCTGTCTTAAACCCATCTTAGCCACTTCTTTTCCCATATCTCACTATTCACACATTCTTTTTCTATCAGTAGATGGTGATAACAGAACTGAAAGCAGGGATGTTTCCATTGGATTTGTCTATCCATTACCTTTAAGAGTATCCAGAACATTATAATGAGCTCTAAGTATTTAAGGAATAAATGAACAAAAGGTGCCATTAATTATGTACATTTATTACTTTGCAAAGAAGTACAGAGCTTATTGTCTGGGATTTTTTTCCCTCTTTTCATCCCTATTACCAGTATTTATGGTGGTATGTTGAAATAGAAAAATAAAGCAATTAAAACATTCAGATAGCAAATCTGTCATTTTAATTTGGGGGAAGAGTTTGTTCATTCATTTGGTTGGTCAGTCAGTCAACAAGTTCTGAAAGCCTGCTATGCGATGATAAAACTCCTGAACTTCAGTGAGGCTTCTCTGAGCCTTCTTCTTGACTCATCACAACCGTGGCCTCTGTTTTGTCTTTGATCTTCCCAGCTCAGTTTTAACAAACAATACAGCTATATCATCCCTACTAGTCTCAATATCTGATCAACCTGTTTTTCTTTTGGTAAGAATCCTGTCAGGTCAAGTTAGCAAGAATCCCTCTATTCTTGATGTCTCCTCTTAATAGTTTTCTGTTCACTGCCCCAACCTTACCCCTGACATGCTGGCTGACCTTATGCTCATTGGCCAAGTCTCCAGCTATCTTTGCTATATTCAAAGTTGAGCTCCATCTTTCTCCCCTATTGCAATACCTCTATTGTGATAGTCAGTAAAAAGTCTTTGCCATTTTAACAAGTTTCAAAATAATTTTTTCTGAACAGTGTCAGGCAGAAAACAGGTAAGTTACTACCTTTCATGAAACTTAAATTCTAACTGGTGTAGAGAGAAAATAGGCAAAGATCAAAAAGAAAAGCTTGAAAAATTACAAACATGTTAAGTGGAAAAGAGAAAATTTGTGGGAGTTGGAGAGGTCTTTGGATTGGGTCATTAGAGAAGACCACTTCCAGAGAGAAGCCCCCTGAGCTGGAAGCGGAAAGACAAAAACATCATGCTGAGAGGACGGACTGGCACTGCAGGCAGAGGGCAGGGCTGGGGCCCCAGCCTGGAGGCTGGACAAGGGAGTTCTAGGAACTTGTTGAAACTTAATGGGAGGGGACAAGAGTGACACAAGGGTGGAGGCCAGAGAACTGAACAAAAAAGCCAGGTCATAATGGCTTTGACACCTCACTGGAGAGTTTGAAGTCTGTTGCATATAAAATTGTTATCTTGGAAGGCTGACGTCATCAACATGGCAGTGAAGGGGCACTGGAGTCAACTCTCTCAAAAGAAAAGCCATTTTTAAGGGGACATCAGCCAAACCCAGAGAAGAACCAGAAATGCTACATAAATCTAACACCCTCACGAGTGAGTAGGACTTGGAAAGAAGCTGAAAAGACTGTCTAAGGAGAAGAAAGAACTACCAGATCCTCTCTCCCCTACCCTCAATGCAAAACCAGACCAGGAAACCAAGACGAGAGGCACTTGAGGAGACCCAGAAAAAGAAAGGTGGGCAGAGGCGTTTCCCCAGGCATGGCAGAGTGATAAACGCGAGACTGACACCAGCAGTCCCTCCAGGCAGCAACAGAGCCCTGGAGAGGGCAGAGTGCACTGGGTAACTTGGTGGGACCCAGAAAAAAGCCCCGAGCAGCCGCGGGGTAGCCCCTCCCCCCACCTCTGTTACGGAGCCAGCACTCTAGCTCCCCTTTGGAACAGAACTCTGGGGTGGTGGTCTCCCCCCCCACCCCAATAGCGCTAGATATTCTCTAGCCACTGGAGGAACCGTGCGAACAGCCTCCTAGTTCCAGGTGCGGGGGAAGCACGGGACAAAAGCTGCACGTGGTTGTGGCTTCCTGTTCTGCGCACCGCTCCTGGCATCAGGTATGGGAGAAGCACGGGACAAAAGCCATGTGCGGTTGAGGCTCCCTGTTCCAAGCGCTGCACAAGAGAAATACCACAGGAGGGGGTCAGTTCCACAAACCCCAGATAAAGACCGCGGACTAGGCTACCACGACCGCCCTCCAGGTGTGGGAGAAGTGCTTGAAACTGCATCTCCAGGGCAGGGCTTGAAACAAGTGGAGACTCCTGGAGGGACTTGAAATTACAACTACCTGAGGAAACACACAGCCAACCCCCCACCCCCCTCCCCCACCGTAAAGTGGCCGCGCCCTAATAGTGGTGAAATCAGAGGCGCAGAGGCACAGGGCTGGCCTCAGGTGACTCCTCCCCATCAGACTGAACCCCAACAGTGGTGATAACCTCTAGTAAACACTCGAGGAAACAGTGGGAGGATCTATAGCGAGAATATTAGCAGCGACAGAGACAGAAAGAAAACTGAAGGCAGCAGCACCTGACACCTGAAAGGGGACAAAATCCCAGCAGTGGGGCCACCCAAACACCTCAAGACCTCAGGGGCAAAAAGACTACAGAAGACCTCCTAAATTAAACCTGCAACTACCATCTCAGCAGAAACCACTAAAAGAAAAAATCTCAAGAAATTATCCTCCCTAGCCTACAAGGATCTAGTGCAAAACAGCCACAGACCTCAGTACTGGGGCTCTTGGAACTGAGTGGAGCTTGCACTGGGACCACCAACCACCACAACCACCAGGGGTTTGGCCTAACAGGGCCAGAACCGGTTAGATCTCCATCCCCCGACATCCAAGAAGGAGAACCCAAAGAGATGCCTGCCAATACCAGTGCCACAATCTCCCAAACTTACAACAAATCAGAAGACAAAAAGGGAGAAGGAAAAATACAAACAACCAAGCAAACCCTCAAGGAAAGGATACGGAACAAAAAGAAAATCAAGCTCCAAAACTCATTGACAACGACACGGAAGAACTTCTCTCTCTGACAGATAAAGAATTTAGAATCATGATTAAGGAAATCATGATAAAGGAAAAGAAAGAAATGGAAAAAACAATTAATGATCTGAAGAAAGAAATCGAGACCCTAAAGAAGGAGAATAAGAGCTTAATGGAAGAACTAAAGATCTCTGGGAACAGCAATAAAAGCAGAATTGATGAAATAGAGGACTGCATTAGCGATCTCGAAGATGCAAATATTAAAAGATCCGAAAGGGAAAAGGAATTAGAAGCACGAAGGGAAAAGAATGAAAAAACAATTCAAGATCTATCTGACACCTTGAAAAAAGGAAACATAAGAGTTATAGGAATCGCAGAAGGAGAGGAGAGGGACCAAGGAGCACAGAAACTTTTTAAGGTGATGATAGAAGAAAACTTCCCAAGTATGAAAATCGGCATACAAGAAGCAAGACGATCTCCAAATCAGCACGATGCTAGAAGACCTACACCTACACATATCATAGTTAAACTCACACAAATACAGGACAAGGAAAAAATATTGAAGATGGCAAGGGGGAGGAAACAAATAACTTATAAAGGAAAACCAATCAGGATGACATCTGACTTCTCCAAAGAAATGCTGCGGGCAAGGAGAGGATGGAGAGACATATTCAACAAACTCCAAGACAATAAATTCCAACCAAAAATACTTTATCCCGCAAAGCTCTCTTTCCTCTATGAAGAAAGGATAAGGGTCTTCCCAGACAAGCAGAGTCTCTAGAAATTCGTCATGACTAAACCCTCACTACAAACAATAATACAAGAAGTCCTAAAACCAAAACTGACAAAGGAATGAAAAAGACCAGAATAAGACAAGGAATAAAACCACAAAAAGACACAAAATGGCCAATATAGATGCCAGTGTATCAATAATAACTCTAAATGTAAACGGACTCAACGCATCAATAAAAAGGCACAGAGTAGCGAAATGGATCAAAAAACAGGACCCAACCTTCAGCTGTCTACAGGAAACACATTTAGCCACAAAAGATAAACACAGACTGAAAGTAAAAGGCTGGAAAACAATCCTACAAGCAAATGGACCTAAAAAGAAGGCAGGGACAGCTATACTTATATCAGATAAAATAGACTTCAAACTGAAAAAGGTAAAAAGAGACATGGATGGTCACTACATCATGATAAAGGGGACAATTCAGCAAGATGATATAACCCTCATCAACATATACTCCCCAAATAAGGAGCACCAAAATATATAAGACAATTATTATCATCTCTGAAAACAGACATTAGAGAAAATACATACATAGTAGGAGACGTCAACATTCCATTATCACAAATGGACACATCAACGAGACAACAAATAAGCAAGGACATTAAAGCACTAAATAAGGACCTAGACCACATGGGCTTAACGGATATCTATAGGGCACTGCACCCCCAAAAAGCTGAATACACATTCTTCTCAAGTGCACATGGATCATAATCCAGGACTGATCACATACTAGGTCACACAACAAACCTCAACAGATACACAAAGATCAAAATCATACCTACTATCTTCTCTGATCATAAAGCCATCAAACTAGAAATGAACCATGAAAAGAATAAAAGGAACTCTTTTACATTATGGAGATTGAAACCCACACTGCTCGAAGACCACTGGACTAATGAGGAAATCAAAGAAGAAATTAAAAAATACCTAGAAATGAATGACAAAGAAGACACAACTTTCCAGAATGTTTGGGACACAGCAAAAGCAGTATTAAGAGGGAAATACATAGCAATACAGGCTCACATCAAGAAACAAGAAACGACTCAAAGAAACAATGTAATCTCCGCCCTCAAAGAACTGGAAATGGAACAACAGAAAAACCCAAAAGTCAGTATAAGAAAGGAAATAATAAAAACCAAAGAAGAAATAAATGAAATGGAAATAAAAAAAACAATACAGAAGATCAACGAAACCAAAAGCTGGTTCTTCGAAAAAATAAACAAAATAGACAAACCCCTAGCAAGGCTCACAAAGAAAAAAGAGAACACACAAACAGGATAAGAAATGAAAGAGGAGAAATTACAACAGGCATAGCAGAAATCAAAAGAATAATCAGAGATTATTATAAACAGCTAGATGGAAACAAGTTCAGCAACTTAGAGGAAATGGACAAATTCCTGAAACTACACAGCCACCCAAAAATAGGTAAAGAAGATAGAGAACACCTAAACAGGCCAAGCTCAAGCAACAAAATTGAAGCAGTAATCAAAACCCTCCCCAAAAACAAAAGCCCAGGACCAGATAGGTTCATAAACGAATTCTACCAAACGTTTAAAAATGAACTAATCCCTATATTACACAAACTCTTTCAAAAAATCGAGAAGGAAGGAGTACTACCAAACACATTCTATGAAGCAAATATTACTCTAATGCCAAAACCAGACAAGACAATACAAAAAAGGAAAACTACAGACCAATCTCCCTAATGAATACTGATGCAAAAATATTTAACAAAATCTTGGCCAACAGTCTCCAACAATGTATCCAAAAGATAATACACCACGACCAAGTGGGATTTATTCCAGGGGCAAAAGGATGGTTCAGCATCTGAAAATCAATCAATGTAATCCAACACATCAACAAAAAGAAAAATAAAAGCCATATGATCATATCAATAGATGCTGAGAAAGCATTCAATTAAGTTCAACACCCATTTATGATAAAGACCCTTGAAGTCCTTGGGATAGAAGGAACATTCCTTAACATAATAAAAGCCATATATGACAAACCCACAGCCGGTATTATCCTCAACGGTGAGAAGCTGAAAGCCTTTCCCCTAAAATCAGGAACAAGGATGTCCACGCTCACCATTGCTTTTCGATATAACACTTGAAATCCTAGCGAGAGCAATACAAGAGAAAGACATACAAGGAATCCAAATAGGGAAGGAAGAAATTAAACTGTCACTATTTGCAGATGATATGATTATATACATAGAGAATCCTAAAAACTCCATAGAAAAACTACTCAAAACTATAGACCAATTCAGTAACGTAGCAGGATACAAAATCAATGCCCCAAAATCAGTAGCCTTTCCATACGCTAACACTCAGTCTGAAGAAGAAGAAATTAAGAGAATTATCCCCTTCAAAATCGAAACCCAAAAAATCAAGTACCTGGGAATAAACCTAACAAAAGTGGTGAAGGACTTACACAAAGAAAACTACAAGATGCTGTTAAAAGAAATAGAGGAGGACACAAAAAGATGGAAAGTCATCCCCTGCTCATGGATTGGAAGAATCAACATCATCAAAATGGCCATCCTATCAAAAGCAATCTACAGATTCAATGCGATTCTGATAAAAATCTAAATGACATTCTTCAAAGAAATAGAACAGATATTGATGAAATTCATATGGAACCACAAAAAAACCTCGAATAGCTAAAGGTCTCTTGTCTAAAAAGAATATGAATGGAGGGGCCTCCCTGGTGGGGCAGTGGTTGAGCGCTGCGCTGTGGAGCTGTCGTCAGCAGCGATGCGAGTTCGGCACCTGGCCGGGGAGAGTCCCACATGGTGCGGCGGACCTCTCCTGCCTTGCACGCTGCTCCCCTCAGCAGTGGATTTCTGATCTGCCTGTTCTGCTCCCCGCTCTGTCTCTGGTGGGCCCTCTCACCGCCCCACGCCTCTGGTCTGTGCCCCAGCTTGTATGTATAGATAAATGGATCTTTAAAAAAAGAAAAATTTACACTCCCTGATTTCAAACTATACTACAAAGCCATAATAATTAAAACAGCATGGTACTGGAACAAAAACAGACACACAGACCAATGGAATCAAAGAGAAAACCCAGAAATAAATCCACATATTTATGGACAACTAATCTTCGACAAAGGAGAAAAGAATATTCAATGGAACAAGATTAGCTTGTTCAATAAATGGCTTTGGGAGAACTGGACTGCTGCATGCAAAAAAATGAAGCTAGACTACTACCTCACACTATACACAAAAACCAACTCAAAATGGATAAAAGACCTGAATATAAGACCTCAAACCATACAGTTTATAAAAGAAAATATAGGCAAAACTCTACATGACATACATCTCAGCAAAATCCTTTAAAAGCACTTCCCTCAAAGCGAAGGAAGTAAAAGAAATGATAAACAGCTGGGACTACATCAAACTAAAAAGTTTCTGTACAGCAAAAGAGATAATAATCAAAACAAACAGACACCCTACTAATTGGGAGAAGATCTTTGCGCACAATACAACTGATAAAGGACTGATAACAAAAATCTACAAAGAGCTCACACAACTCAACAAAAACAAAGTCAACAATCCATTCAAAAAATGGGCAGAAGAGCTAAAAAGACACTTCTCCAAAGAAAAGCAAATGGGCAATAGATACATGAAAAAATGTTCAACATCACTTATAATCAGGGAAATGCAAATTAAAACCACAATGAGATACCACCTCACACCAGTGAGAATGGCGCACATTAAAAAAAAAAAACAGGTAACAATGAGGATGTGGAGAAAAGGGAACTCTCCTACACTGCTGGTGGGAATGCAAATTGGTCCAACCACTATGGAAAGCTGTATGGCATTTCCTCAAACTCCTAGAAATGGAGCTTCCATATGACCCGGCAATACCACTTCTGGGAATCTACCCAAAGGACACAAAAACACTAATCCAAAAGGATACATGCACCCGCATGTTTATTGCAGCACTGTTTACAATAGCTAAGGTATGGAAACAACCCAGATGCCCAAAAATAGATGACTGGATCAAGAAGATGTGGTACAT
>PVIJ01011698.1:0-53377 GCA_004024925.1 Scalopus aquaticus
AATGGTGCTGGGAAAACTGGACAGCCACATGCAAAAAAATGAAGCTAGACTACTACCTCACGCCCTGCACAAAAGTCAACTCAAAATGGATAAAAGACCTGGATGTAAGACCTGAAACCATAAAATGTATAGAAGAAAATATAGGCAAAACTCTACACGACATACATCTCAGCAAAATCTTGAAAGACACATCCCTCAAAGAGAATTCTCTATTCTTATCATACTTAATGATTTCTAATGATTTAAAAACTGATCATTCTGGTAGGTCCCCCTTAAATTGTATTGAAAACAAAGAGCTGAAAAACAGCAGACTAGAAAAAAAACATATTTTTATCTTCAGTAAAGTGTTACTCACTATTTCAACATTATTTCATATAGTCCCTTTATTTAGCATTGGAGGATTTATACGTTAAGAAAAAGCCACACTATAAGATTCTGATGTGTAAGAGATACCTTAGTTTGAAATGTGGAAAATGTGGAAAAGAAGAATTGTGAAGGGAGAGAAGATACAGCTTGATTTCTCTGTCTTGACCACTTTTCCAACCACAAGTTGGTGGCAGAGTGTATGTTGAGTTCAGGATATAGAAAGGATTCCACTAAAATGACCCTGTATTCAAAGTGATCATCTACAAGGTTTAGGGTACCATAGTTAGTCATTTTATACATAAAACAGTACCACGAAGTAGCTGCTATTATGAATTGACTATACACATGAAAACATTTAGAAAATGATGTAACATCACTTGTCTCAGGTCACAAACTTAACTGGCGCAACCAATATGCCAGCTGTATTTAAAGCCCATATTCTTAGGGACTGACCTATATAGCTTATATACATATATTCAAATAATATATATAAAGCATTTTGCTTCAAAGTCACATATGAGAAAATAAAGAAAAATTAGGTAGGCAAAAAATGAGTGCTAACTGAGATTAAGGAAATTACTAATGATCTTGAAGATTATTTGTTCTAAATGTATATTATGTTTTCATTTAATATTTAATTAATGCTATAAATTTATAAGCAGAAGGAGGACTATTTATTTGTTTTGATTTTCTCTATTTATGCAGTGTTACTGTCTGGTAACAGCTTTTAGGTCTTACAGTTTTTTTTTACTAGCTAATTTTTTACTCTTCCTCTCTGCTAGCAGCAAAAAGAAGCTGCCAAAAAGGAAAATACAAACACATCAGCATCTCTTTTTTCCAAGTCTTGCTCTAAAATTTCATTTGTCTATTGTAAAGAGCAGAAATAAATAAAGGAAATGTGCAGCTAGAGTCTTAGAGATCTAAGTCAAAGATTCTCTCATTCACAAGAAAAAGTGGATCATCTCCTTCTCAAGTTTTTTCTCAAATAAAAATCACCATTTTACTTACATTTGTATATCAACTCTAATTTTTTATTTTCATTAACCTCAAAAAATATTTTTGTCTAGTGAATATATATTTTTATGAACTACTTCAGAAAGAACCAATTTTAAGGTATCAATATTTCTTAGAATTGAATATTTGAATAGTAAATTAAAGTAAGTTACCACTAAGATATTTACTTCTTTCTTTTTCTGCACAACAAAAGACAAACTTTTTTAAAAGTAAACTTCAGGTTCAAGCTTCTTTTAATTTCTGAATCTGTGTTTCGATTATTGAATTTATTTTTTATTTTAAAAATTTATTTATTTATTCATATAAACCAGGGTACAAGACCAGTGGCGAGAGAGTTCACCAGAGACAGAGTGGGAAGCAGTACAGGCAGACTGACCGAAATACACTGCTGAGGGGAGCAGCTGACGAGGCAGGAGAGGTCTGCTGTGCCATGTGGGAATCTCCCCGGCCGGTTGTCGAACTCCCGTTGCCGCTGTAAGCAGCTCCACAGCACAGCTCCTAACCACTCTGCCACCCAGGAGGCCCTTGGTTATTGAATTTAAAAAAGGATGTTGGTAGAAATAATTCAGGAACTTGACTGGAACTATGCTACAAATGCAGTGTTCTATAGTAAAAGGACATCTCTTAGGAAATTATCTTACTGCAGCTAATATTAACCTTATGAGCTTCAGGAAACTCCATCTCAACAGTCTCAAGGACAATAGCTTCAGCCATGGTCTGTTGCACTTTCAATGGTAATTCAACAATCTCTTGCACATATTTTTGTTGGAAATCAGCTTTCACTTAGAGTTTAAGTAAAGATCTAATTGGCTGAAATAATGAAAAAATTACACAGTAATGGTATCAGCCAGATAGTGTATTGTTTACATAGTCTCTCTAGTCTCTCTGCTCTTGCCGTGCCCATTTTAGGCTATGCCCATGTTTGTCCAGAGAGAAAACAAAATATGACATTTTAAGCCTGAAGTGCAGAAACAGTACTATTAAAAGTTAATACATTTTATGTATAGAAAATTAATCTCATTATTCTGTTAATTTCATATTTGAAATGTTATTGGTCACAGTACTCCAGTAGGATAATAAATATTTTTGCCTATAGAAAATATAGACTTTGCTTTCTTACTGAAATTCCTTTTTTGTCTTTTTATGTTTATAACATTGTCTAATTCTAAAAGCCTTAATCTTGTCAATCAAAATTCCTACTCTGCCACTATAAATATTTAACACCTGTAAATATCAGTTTCCTCATTTGCAAATTGTAATGAATAATGTCTTTAATTTTGTACTGGGTGTGAATTAAAATTAATTGTACAAAAACCTACTCTAGTGCAAACTCACTGTAGATAATCAGCAAATGACAACAATAATGGTCATTATTAGGGTCAGTAGAAATCCACAGGGTAAGAACTTATGCGTTGTATAGAGTATACAGCACAAAATATACAGTGAGAAACCAGTAGACATGAAGTACTTCAGCATCTAGAGACAGAGATCATTTTGTTCAAGGTTTTTATTTAAGTTGGAAGGAAACACAGAGTATGTCAAAGATTAACCAATGTGTTACTGATTATTGTTCTTTTGGGAAGATTAAAAAAAATAGTTCTACTCTCATATTTTATCAGTTATCTGTGCTTGTGCAGGTGAATGTCTTATTCTCGTGACCTCACAAGACCAGGGACCATATCCCACACTCTAAAGATATGGATGGTGATTTGAACTGAAGCAAGATTATAAAGCAGTCTAGTACTTAAATTCTGGTGGAAGGTGAACAAAAATGTGACAGACTGAAGTGAATAAGCACTCAGAGAAAAGGAAGCTTGGCCTGAAGTTCAAGAGAGGCATATTGGGCCTCCCTGGTGGTGCAAGGGGCTAAGTCTTAGCACGATGAAGCAATCCACAGCCACTGCAGCATGGTTTGCATCCCTGGCCAGGGAGCTTCCCACCTGAAACAGCAGACCTCTCCTGCCTCGCCTGCTGTTCCCCTCAGCAGTGTACTTCAGTAGATCTGCCTATCCTGCTCCCCATTCTGTCTCTGGTGAACCCTCTCACTAACCCACACCTCTGGCCCTCACCCCAGTTCTTGTATGCATAAATAAAAAAAAATAAATCTAATATATATATATATATATATATTCCCACAGCTGAAATAAAAATATGTCTAAAGGAACAATGAAAAATAAGCCTGGAGAAGAAAGTGAACTCACATATCATCAGGTATTTTTTATATACAGTATTAGATATTCTGCAAATAGTTTATGTCATAATATTTTAATTTTAAATTAGATAGCTTACTTTTATTGATCACCAGAAGCAATATGGGACCAATAATAGGTAACAAAAAATGTTATTATTTTGTCCTTCAATGGAGATGATAAATAACCAGGTCTTTATGTTTCATCCTCAATATCTGGATCTCTGCAGAAATAAGGAAACTGGGTCCAACAATGTCTATTATCATTGTTATTGTCATGAAATGTCTGCAGGGACCAGATTTTGGAATCTCAAGCAACTGTTCCTTATAGGTTATACAGATTGTTCTTTCTCTGCTAGTAGCTGAAACTTTTATTTTTCTTTTGGGAATAGCTCATTCCCTATTTTATGTGATTCTAACAATGGGCCAGCCTACCCAGGTAGAACAATCAGGTACCACATGTTTTGGAAAGAATGAGCACTGCAGGAGAAGACGCTTGATCCAAGCAGGCCCATCAGTTATTTTCTGGCAATTAATGTAAAGTATAGATGAAAAGAGTCTTCTCAGAAATTAGGGCCCTAAAAAATTTGTAATGCTGGTGTTTCCAGAGTCAGCATTGATGTTACATATAGAAAGTCTGCCTGAAGCCATTATGAAGGAAAATGAAATCAAGGGATGGAAAAAAAAAAAGCAAAAGATGTATTGGATAGTCAAGTACTAAACCAGCACTAACCATTA
The DNA here is from genome assembly GCA_004024925.1 of Scalopus aquaticus. Lineage (NCBI taxonomy): Eukaryota > Metazoa > Chordata > Mammalia > Eulipotyphla > Talpidae > Scalopus > Scalopus aquaticus. Next base: position 4,307 of record PVIJ01011698.1, read on the forward strand.
GGATTATCAGGTATATTTGCCAATAAATTTCATTTTCGTCTTCAACCAATTTAATTGCACTTCTGACGCTACCAACCAAAAATCACAGATGACCCGCAATAGGAAAACTTTGATCAAGACAACCACAAAGAAAAAATACAATAAAAGCTGACTTTGCTGTACGTTTTAGCTATGGTAGCCCATTTCATGTATCTTATTAAACATTTCAATAGAAAGTTCTATTACCTATGTTTCCTTAAAGGGGTTTAGGAAGAATCCAAAGGGCACAAAACCCTGTCTTCTAATTAGAATCACGTAGACTTCGTAAATTCACTAGAAATTCTGACCTCTTTATTTCAGGGCCATGTGAAAAGATAGATATTACCAGGGCTCAGACTCAGAACCCTATCACAAGGGTTTGCAACGAGTTTTGCCACATGTGAGCTGTGTGACTGAGCAAGTCACGTACCCTTTTTTGTGTCTCAGTTTCCTCTAATAGATAATAGATACAGTAAGTGTTCCTATCTCATAGGCTATTGTGAAGATTAAATGGGATAGTATATATAAGTGACTTAAACTAGTGCTGGGCACATAATTAGCCTTACACCACTTAAAAGATAATATGATATTACTATTTAAACTGTGGTATAGGCTACAATATACTTTTCATTAAATAAACAAATGCAAAGAATAATCTTCATAAAATTAGCATGATCACTAACTACATTTCTGTTAAATGGCCTATTTTGGATTAATAAAGCTTACATGACCTTTCTCTGGCTCTTTCAATTATACCTATTTTATATACTTCTTTTAGTTACTTAGATATTTTTAAAAATGAGCATTCTAATGTGCATACTTAATCTGAGTCATTTGACACCTAAATTGCTTCCTATGAACTTTATTGAAGGAAGACTACAGGAAACGCTAATTTAATTAAGAGCTGGATGTCAGTGGAGATAATTACACTGGTCCTTCCATGGTAAACTCTGACATAGCAAAATGACTTGCAAGACTTTGTCCAATTTTCAACAGTAAAATCAATGATAAAGAATGAGCTACTCACCAATCTCAGTACATAAACAGATATAAGTCCACTGCAATCAAGCTTGATCCACAAATTAATATTTGTAAGTAAATTATAATTTGCAAACTTCACACCAACTTAGCAGTTTTAATATTTGTGGAAATGAAAGAGGCTAAACACTTAGAGCTAGAAGCAGAAAAAAATCAGTATTGTCTCTAACCAGGTGAGATATTTTAGTTAAACCATGTAATCTCTTAGGAACTAAATATAATGCTCCCTATTTAATGCAAACATTGTATAATTCAGCAGAAATAATCTTCATTAGTCTTTTTTTATGTTATATGATACATAACTGCAAACCTCCTCTGTACAACTTAGTATCTTCTAGGCAATTTGCACCATATACTTTTCCTATAGTAGTACCAATGATAAAGCTCTTGCTATGGAGCATATACTATTTCCATATTACAATGAGCAAACTGGGGCACATAAATGACCCACAGAACAGGTGCTTGAGTCCATATTCAAATCCAGGTTGATCTGTCATAAAAAATATGTCGGTTTTCCTACCCCAGGTGTCTGACCTCACTTTCCCTAGCCTCACCTCTGATCCCAGACTCCATGCTGGCCATCAGTAAGGACTTGCTTTGACTCATTTGGTCTTAGCAACTTCTTGCTTCAACCAACTGCCCCAGGACCTTTTCAAGTCTGTGAGTCATGCAGGATTCCATTTGAGCAGACACACAGCTGGAGACTAATAACCCTGGAACACAATGGGGGATGCAAAGTAAGCACAAATGTTTCTTGCTCTGCATTCTCAGGCAGAGAGTTGTGGGTGTTCTAGATCCTCCTTAGAAGAATGGAGCTCCTACTAGCTATAGCAGTGTGACCACTTCAATAACTCATCTTTGTTTCTCCTGCCTCCCTACTTATCTTCCCCTCGCTGTTGCTCACAAGTATACCTCCCAAACAGCTACTAGCACACAAGTGCTTTTAATTGGCTCTGCTTTCTAGAAGATCTCAGGTTAATTTATGGACCAACCCAAGACATCACAGGAGATCAAGTTTCAGAACTTGAACTGAGTTAAGAAATCTTGATATCAACCACTAACAAACGGAAGTATTTTATTTTAGGTGTGGTAGACAAACAAAAAGATAAACAGCAGAAAGTAGTCACAGTTCTGGTCACAGAAGAATGAACTTCACCAGCTGGATATTCTTCCTTGGGATAAATGGGGTTGCGATGAATGCTATAAATGATGAGGTTTTTAGGCAAAATTCACTCTCCATGGGGCTTCCATATTTATGATTTATCTTCTTTTTACAGAGAATAGCCTACTGGAATTTAAGTAAGTCCTCAAGACATAATTAGACAAAGCAAGTTTTCTCCACCCTGACTCCACCTCAGGTCTCTTGTATGCTTTCCCTGCACAGTTTCCCAGCTCCCCCCAATTAAAATAAGCCTGTTTGTGATTGATGGACCTTATCTTGTAAGCCAGATAGCAGAGAGTTTAGAAAAGGAACCAGAGTACAGAGGGAACATTATTTCTCCTTGCTCACTTAAGATCAAGTTAAAAGAGCAAGGAAGTTTAATTACCACGGGTCATTTGGATTATTTTTCTTACCAAAAAGGTTTACCAAGATCAGAAATCAAATTATTTCTCTGATTAGTTCATTCTGCACAATACAAGGTTATCTGGGGTCTATTACATATTTGAATCCCTTTGAATTCTCAGCATCTCATCACTTTCTCTTCTGTTTTCCAAAGGCAGAAAATATTCTCACACTTGCTGGTCTAACCAGACCCCAAGGTTAGATAATCACTAAAAGAACTGTAAGAAATGTTCCACACAATACAACAATATTTAGTTTTCTATTGCTTGTATTAATATAAGAGTAAGAGGTTTTAAAAATTCATTATTAATATTTGCACAAAATAGCACTAAAAGTACTTACTGAAGTAAAATTGGCATACATAGTTAATCTCCCTTGCCATTAGTGTTCCCATATATAAAGCTGGGAAATTAAGATCTAATCCACAAAAATAAGATGAAATAAGAAATATATCTATTATGACTTCTGGCCCAAAGTTTGATAAATACTAGTCATTCAAAATATGTAACAAGTAAAATAAATAACAAATATATAATATATGTAATAAGTTATAATAAATTATATAATGTTCATAATATATCATTTTATATATTAATATAATATATAATATAATAATTATTATGCAATAAATTAATCAAATAAATATGTAACAAATATGATCTATAGAAATGAGAGTCTTTAGCTGCTCCTGATTATACCAATGCACATAATATTGCTGCAGATAAATAATAATAACTATTACTCAGTGCTTGTGGTTGGTCAGGCGCTGTGCAAAGTGCACAGTGTGCTTTTCACGTACATTGTCATTTAACCCTGTATCACTGGTCAACATTGAGATCATTACTGACTTAGAAAGGCCCTAATCTGTAGTAACTTGGTGTGCTGAACATGAATATAACCCTGAAAATATTTTATTAGCTCTTGTTTTGAAGATATTTCATGTAATTCATTTTATGTTTCATCGTGTAAATTTATCCACTAGGCCTACAACAACATCCTAAATCAGCCTAGAACGATGTAATATTGCATCGCATTGCATAATACCATCATGCACACATCATTCAGAGTTGATTGCAACATTTTCTGATGCAATGCAATACTACTGCCAGGTGGCTGCTGAAGTAAGCTGACATCAGCAGTGCACTATAGAAAGCCCTGTCGGAAAGGTTAAGCATTGAAAATATTTCAGACTTTGTGTGAGACAGTCTAAGCTACTGTTCCGTAGAACTGTTATTATTTTATCCATTTCAGTAATGCCTCGAAAGTGCGTAAATAGCATGGACAATTTCTGCTCTATTTGTGGGGAAGTGACATTTGCCAACCAGAAGAAAAGGATCACTTCTCAAGTGAAGGAGGCTTATCATCTCTACTTTGGATGCAAGGTTGGTGACCAAGACAAGCCTTGGGTCCCACATATATGCTGTGCTACATGGACAACACAACTTTCACAGTGAGTAAATGGCAAAAGACCATCAATGCCGTTTTCAGTCCCCATGGTGTGAAAAGAGCCAAGTAACCACATAAAAGACTGTTACTTCTGCTTGGTTCCTCCTCTTTCTGGCAGGATAACAAAGCAAAAGAAGTCGAGAATAGTCTACCCAAACATTCCGTCTGCATTGAGACCAGTTCCACATAGTGAGGGACTTCCTATTCCAGAACCTCCAGCAGAATATTCTCTTGATTCATCTGATGAGGACAAAGGTGAGCTGACCTGTTCATCTCCTGTTCCATCAGCATGCAGTGATCCAGATTTTCACCGTGGTGCATCATCAACCCCACACAGACTAACACAGGAAGAGCTAAATGACCTGGTTTGCTATTTGGACTTATCCCAGAACAAGGCAGAATTGCTAGGATCAAGACTCCAACAATGGAATCTTCTAGAAGAAGATGTCACAATTACTTTATATAAAAAGTGAAGCAAAGATTAAAGAGGGAGTTTTGTGGGTCCTCAGATTCAAGAGCTATTCAAAAATGACCAGTTCAACAACTTGCTGCTGGGTGATGCAAAACAAGCATGGAATGCTTTTCGCCTAGTGTCTACAATCTTTTTTGGGAATGTTAAGGCAGAAAACTACAAGGAACTAGTAGAAGACATACTCATGCAGTATCAGCAACTTGGCTGCAATATGTCTCTAAAGATCCACTTCCTTCATTCCCATCTGGATTTCTTCCCCGAAAACTGTGGTATGGTTAGTGATGAACAGGGCGAACGTTTTCATCAAGATATTTCATCAATGGAACAAAGATACCAGGGAAAATGGCCCACTGCAATGCTGGCTGACTGCTGCTGGACACTCCCCAGAGATGCTCTTGAACAGCTGTACAAGAGACAATCGAAGAAATCTAAGAAATAGTCTATGACTTGATTTTTTACAGGTATTAACCGTAGGCCTATTACTATTGGCATGCATTCCGTGATGTAAACATCTATTTATTGCAGGGCCTCCCTGGTGGTGCAGCAGTTATGCGCTGCGCTGTGGAGCTGTCGGCAGTCGTGACACGAGTTCGACACCCGGCCAGGGAGATTCCCACATGGCGTGGCAGACCTTTCCTGCCTCGCCCGCTGCTCCCCTCAGCAGTGTACTTCAGTCTATATGCCTGTTCTGCTCCCCGCTCTGTTTCTGTTGAACCTTCTCCCCGCCCCACGCCTCTGGCCTGTACCCCAGCTTGTATGCATAAATAAATAAATCTTTAAAAAAAAATCTATTTATTGCAGATTGCAAAAAAAAAAACTAGAGCCAAAATTAGAATTTGACTGTCATATTCATGTTGAGCACATACAAATTGATAGGAAATGACTAATTTTATCTCAGTAACATGACATTTGTAAAAATTTGTTGACCATTGTAGTCTATGAACTTGACACACCTATTACCTCACAGTCATAAAGGAATGGAGACAAGAGAAGTACCTAATATACTAAGAATACACAGCCAGTCAGAATTCAAACAGGCCTAACACAGAAGTCCAAGCTTTTAACCAAACAGAAACTTATAAGTATCACTATTCATTCATTGAAGATTTAAATTGTAATGAAAAATAACCCAGCAATAACCACTAGATGAGCATTCCAATAACACAAGCTAAAAAATCCTATCAAATTACTCATTAGTCTTCAATAAATATAGATAAATTGACATGTTTAATCAATGTAGATGTTTGATATGTTAGAAATATCATAAAATTTCAAGCCCAAAATTAACCAAGTATTTTTAGCATAAAAACAAGAGCAAATATACAACTGGTGGGCAATAAGTATAACCTTGACTAGTTAGATAGTTTCAAGTGTGTTAGTGTACTCTTTAGCACCACTGAACAGAAACATCCTCTTTAACAAGGAATTCTGAGATACTGCTTACTTTGTTTCTTTAGGGGATATGAGGCAGAAGGTTGTTTGCTTTATCTGTTTTGGAATATCCTATTGCTTTTCTAAGTGATATGCTACTGGAGGTAACACAATTTAGTCCTAAATCGTGACCACAAACTGTAATCACCTAGGGAGCTCAAAAAATATAGATGTCTCATACTCAGAGATTATTTAATTGTTGTGAGCTGTGATCCAGACATGAGGAATTTTAAAAGCCCTTCAGATGTTTTTAACACTCAGCTAGGGTTGAGAACCACTGTCTTCTCTTCTGTAGGGTAGATGGAAGAGTTGTCAGGGTTTTCTGGGCCCCCCTCGGTGATCGGCCTCTGCAGGCCTACGCGAGTGCCTGATGGCGGACACCTGAAGAAGCGTGTGGCATGGGCTAGCGTGGCCTAGCGAGGCAGCAACCCAAGAGCACAAAAGAAGAGCACAGAAGCAACAGTGAGAGCATGTGGCAGAAGCGGCAGCAGGAAGACCCTGGTATAAATTTGTTTCTTAAAAGATTTAATCAGGGCTTCCCTGGTGGCGTAGCGGTTCAGTGCTGCGCTGTGGAGCTGTCAGCAGCGGCTATGCGAGTTCGACGCCCAGTCAGGGAGAATCCCACATGGCGCGGCAGACCTCCCCTGCCTCGCCTGCTGCTCCCCTCAGCAGTGTATTTCTGATCTGCCTGTTCTGTTCCCCTTCTGTCTCTGGTGAACCTTCTTGCCACCCCACATCTCTGGCCTATACCCCAGCTTGTATGTATAAATAAATAAATCTTAAAAAAAAAGATTTAATCAATTTGTCTTTCAAATATTACATAATTAAGTTTTAACATCTATAACTGGAAGATATGTCATAACTAGCTACATATGGATACACTTCAGGAATCCATATGGAGTTGTTTGCTTTGTTTTTGTTGAGCTGTGTAAGCTTTTTGTAGATCTTTGATATCAGTTCCTTATTAGTTGTATAGTGTGCAAATATTTTCTCTCATCCAATGGAGTGTCTTCATTTTGGTTGATGTCTCTTTTCTGTACAGAAGTTTTTAGTTTGTTGTAGTCCCAGCTTTTATCTTCTCCTTTTTTTCTTTGCTTCTGTAGACGAGTCCTCAAACATGTTTCTGAGGTGTATGTCAAGGAGTACTTTGCTTATGTTTTCGTCTATATATTTTATCATTTTAGGTGTCTTACAGTAAAGTCTTTGATCCATTTTGAGTTGGGAGGGGTGGGAGAGTGATCAAAACAGGGGAGGAAAAAACACAAGGGACTATGATGATGACCATGGATATTGGTAGTGGGAGAACTACAAGGAATATACCCAAGGGGAGAAATCAAATACTGTCCAAAAATTAACAATGATGTAAAAAAAAATTTTTTTAATAAATAAAAATGAATCCATTTTGTTTGGCTGCTTTATTTTTTAATTTTTTAAACAAATGATCCATTTTAATGAAATAATTATATATCATAATTAGTGAGTTAATTCACTTATGACTTTTATAGGAGAAATTTTACTCTGAGGAATTATCTTCATTTGGGGCATCCTAACAGTTATCATTTGATTCTTGTCAGCATATTATTTTCTATACTGAATATGAATATACAACCATAATCATCAAACATTTTTATAACAACTATATATGTTTCTGTCACTCATCAGTTAATTGAAATTATGCTTTTCTTTCAGTGCCATTTGTCTATAAGGTTTACAAAGATAGTAAGTACATTCAGAATATTTTTATTTTTTTACTGCTAAAATTCATAAAGAATGTAGAATGTGAAGAGCATTAATAAGTAGGTTCTACCTGAAAGAGGGTGGTCCTCAGGAAAGGGGAGTGTCCCAGGTTCCCTGCCCCACCCAAGGGAGGGTGGAGCTGAGCGGGAAAGATAAGAACCTGGAGAAGAGACAAAAAAAAAAAAAAAAAAAAAAAACCAGAGAAAAAGGGACAAAGAAGGAAGCAGGACGGAGAGCCAGAAGAGGCACAAGGACAGAGACATGTGAAGAAGCTGCACTGGCCTGGAGTGATTGAAACAGATGTGGGTGAGAGACCGGTGGGGAGGTAACAATGGCAACGTTGATCTTGATTTTGATTTTGTCCTTTTCTTCCCAAAATTGTCTGGCTGTTTCTGACCCTTTTCTATGGGTCCCTGCCAAAAGGTATTTTAGACTTGTGGCAGGCTTTCGGGCCTTGCCTTGGGCCAATCCCATTTGGGTGGACTTTTGCCCATGAGGTGATGGGTAACTTTGGGTGCTTAGTTTAGAAACTATATTCTTTGTGGTTTTTGTATTATCACTGTAATTGTATTAAAGTTTCTTTCCACTTAAGGTCTTACATGTTTTGTCCTGATGCGAAGGATGGCAGAACCTATTAAGAACGGGCAGTTTTGGGGGTTCCCCCTCTCCCTGCCCTGTAACATACCCTCTTTTATTTTCTAATAATTATAAAAGACAGTTTTATGATGTTTAGCCAGTAAATTGGCCTCATGTGTCCTTTTTTTTTTAAGATTTTATTTATTTTTGTATAGAAGAACTGGGGTGTAGACCAGAGGTGGGGGATGATGAGAGGATTAACCAGAGACAGAGTAGAGAACAGAACAGGTGGATCTACTGAAATACACTAAGGGGAGCAGAAGGCAAGACAGGAGAAGACTGCTGTTCCACATGGCTTAGCTCCCTGGCTGGGGATTGAACTCAGGCCATCATGGTAATAGCGCTGAAACTTAATCCCTAGGTCACCAGGGAGGCCTGCTTGTTCTTTTTTCTTTTTAAATCAGTACTCATAAATGATCTTTTCCATCTTATCCAGTTAAAAATATCACTACAGTAGGGAACTTCTGTTGATTTGCCTGTATTTCCCATTTTGTGGTAACAGCATCAGTTTTCTCCATGTAGTCTGGTTTGGGCTATTCCACATTGTCACCTTGTGGGAGGGAAGTGAATAGGGTCAGTTGTTGGGTGGGGGGGGAGGTAATCCATTGTTGCTGCTGATCAAAATATCCTCTCTCTAGTCCCTGTTTATGCTTAACTTCCTCTCAAGGTGATCTAGCTGATTATGCTAATCTGGTCATAATGTCTGCCTGCGTTTTCAGCAGATATTCTCATACTGTTACAGGGCAGGGAGAGGGGCACCCCTGAAACCCCAGACCTACCCTGTACTAAATGGGTTCTGCCATCCGCCGCATCAATACAAAACATACAGGACCTTTTGTGGAAACCAGACTTTGCAGGGACCCATCCAAAAGGGTCAGATACAGTCAGACAATTCTGAGAGGAACAGAACAAAATCAAAACCAAAATCAACACAGCCATCGTTAACTTCCCCACGGGTCTCTCACCCACATCTATTTCAACCAGTCCAGGCCAGTGCAGCTTCTTTACAAGTCTCTCTGCTACTTGGTCCTCTGCTGTCTCTCCATCCTTCTTCCATCTCCTCCTGTCTTCTGTCTGTGTGTCTCCTCTGTGTGTGTCCTCTCCTGTGTGTCTCAAGCTTCTCATATCCTGCTCAGCTCCACCCTACATTGGGTGGGACAGGGAACCTGGGACACACCCTTTCTCCTGGGGACCACCCTGTTACAATACCAAGACTTTTGTCCTGGTGAGAGTGTCCCTGCCTGACTCTACATTATAGCTTGACCAGCAGAAACTTCGGGTGCCAGGCAAAATCCAGAGAACAAGGGCATTGGGGAAGCCACATCTCCTCCTTTTTTGTTATTTAACTTAGAGTTCTGGATAGCAATCTGGTGGAGAGGCAGGTAAGGGATGATATTGGGAGAGTTGCAAGAAGGTCAGCATAAAGAGTTTTCTGGAACTGAACTGGGAAAACAGGAAAAACACAGCCCCCAAACCCAGAATGAGCATGACCCTCACTAACGAATATGAGGGAGGAGCATGACCACTTACTGATAAGACTCCTGTCCAGAAATCACTGATAAGACCACTGCCTGCAAGTGACCTCCCCCCTCACTGAGGTCATCCTACCCTGAAACCCACCAAAAGATATGCGGAAGCTACTCTGTATAAAAATTCCCTGCTGCCTTTGTTCAGGGGCCCAGGTCTTTTGAGGTGACCCTCTCCTGGGCCCGCTGGTTTCTCCTGAGCCCACCAGCGTAATAAACTTCCTGTGCTCACCATGTTCCTGAGTGCTGCTTGGTGTTCCCGCACCAACTTCAGCAACAAAACAAGCAGCACAGGATTTTTAAAACGTATGTACTTTGGACTTTATGGTGACATGGGACAGCATTGCTAAAAACAGATTTTCTGGGGGTTCAGGTAATCCCATCATTTTTAAGGTAATCTCAGCCATGGTTTTTAGTCTTTTTGATTTGTCCCAAGTTGGTCTGGAGGACTGTATAGTCAACGGGAGGGGAATCCTCCTCTTTTCTCCTTTTGACTCCTCTAGGTGGTAGTTTGGTTGGTGGCTGAATCACTAACAACTGGAGTTCTGGAATAGGATTGGTCCTCCTTTGATGTCAACTTGTAACAGGGTGGCCCCCATGAAAAAGGGTGTGTCCCAGGTTCCCTGTCCCACCCAAGGTAGGGTGGAACTGAGCAGGATATAAGAAGCTTGAGAAGAGAAACAGCACATCCACAGAGGACAGACACAGAGGAGACAGAACACACAGACAGAAGACAGGAGGAGAAGAAAGAAGGATGGAGAGCCAGAAGAGGCCCAAGGAGCAGAGAGACTTGTAAAGAAGCTGCACTGGCCTGGACTGATTGAAAGAGATGTGGGTGAGAGACCCATGGGGAAGTTAACGATGGGTGTGGGTGTGTTGATTTTGGTTTTGATTTGTTTTGTTCCTCTCAGAATTGTCTGGCTGTTTCTGACCCTTTTGTATGGGTCCCTGCCAAAAGCTGTTCCAGACTTGTGGCAGGCTTTTGAGACATGATTTGGGCCTACCCCTTTTGGGTGGACTTTTACCCCCGAGAGGTTGGTTAACATTGGGTGCTTGACTTAGATATTATATTCTTTGTCTTCTCTGTCTTTTCTAATTGTATTAAAGTTTCTTTCCACAAAAGGTCCTATATGTTTTGTATTGATGCGGCGGATGGCAGAACCCATTTAGAACAGGGCAGGTCTGGGGTTTCGGGAGTGCCCCTCTCCCTACCCTGTAACAAACTCATGATAGGGGCATACTGCTCCTGTTGGTATCAAAAGAGGACTTGTTGGAGACAAAACAGAAGCATACCCTCCCCCTCATGTTAACAAATTTACAGGTCCCAGTCAAGTTGGTCCTTGGTGGAGAAATAAAACCAAGGGGTTAAAGGCTTAGTTCTGCTGGGATAGATAAAATGTCATTCTATTGCCATGAGATCAGAAGATTTATAGTTCAAAAAATTCAAAGTAAATAATTCTGTGTATATTTGTTCCTTAGGGGGCAAGTGACTCTCCATGTTCCCCCTTTTCTATTTATTAAGGTGAGACTTCTAGAGGCTACTGGCCCATTCAACAATAGCCTGACCCATAGGATTATAAAGGATTTCCGTGATATGCTTAATATTCCATGAGGGAAAAAAAAAAAGGAGTAAAGAGCCTTAGAGGTGTACAGGCCCATTATCGGTTTTTATTTGGGTAGGGCAACCCATAGAGGCTATGGAGGAGAGAAGGTATTTTTTGACATCATGGTCTCTCCTGTTTGAGCAGAGGCATGAATGAAGCCGGAGGAAGTGTCAATACTTAGATGAATGTACTTAAGATGGCCAAAAGGCTCACAGTGAGTGTCGTGGCAAGAAGACATCAGGAGCAGGTTCTCTAAGGAGACACATAGATGGGTCTAGAGGAAAGGGAGTTCTGGAGCCCTCGGTGGCATTTTAGGCAGGCCTCCCAGCCCTCCAGCAAATCTTCACTCTCTCAAACTCTCTGGCAGCATCTAGTGGCCTCTGCTTCTCCTTGTCTCTGCTTCTCCTTGTCTCTGCTGCTTCTGCTGATGCTCTTTTCTGCTTCCTCTGCTTATAAGCCTAGTCTCTGGCCCAGGTGTGTCCACTCTCACAGGCCCACATCCTATCCCAGGTGCCCGCCCTCAGGCATGCACATAGGCCTGCTGATGTCCATCATTGAGGGGAGGGCGGAAAAACCTGATAATTCTCCCGTTTACCCTACAATGCACACCCTCAGGTTTTTTTGCCAAACAATTTATACATTTCCCTCAGCAGATATGAACATGACCCACAGAATTAGACAGTGCAGCAAAATAGCAAAATACAAGTAAGGCCAGGTGGGGCACCAACCTATGGCGAAAAGACAATTATTGGTACCAACAGATGATCCACCAATTCTGTTGCCGAAGGCACTGAGCATTCGAGGTGGGGAACCACACCACATCTACCCCCAGGATGCACACAACTCTCGAGATTGGCAACACTCTCTTTGGGGGGTAGTCGCCCAATCTCTAGGGGTACTCTGCCGTCACTCCAACACTCGCCTTTCATAGCCACTACTGACTCGCAGACCCCAGCACTAGGCCAACCCTTTGCACACGCACACGGGTTGGGGATTCGTGGAGACAAGCTCCACACGTGGCCTCTCTTGGGTCCCCTCTTCAGCTGTGGTCACCACCACCAGCCATGTTCCCCACCCGTCCCCCAAGGACGGGCTCCTCAGCACCTCGCCCTTATCCAAGCGAACAGGGTATCACTCACAGGTGATATTAAGACTCACTGGCTTTCAGCCAACTTAACAGCGGCTCAGGGCTTCCGAACCATGGCACCAGCTTTTGCCTTAAGTTGGCTTTTACAGCTCCTCTGCCTGGCTGCAGAGAACTTCACAAAAGCCTATTCTCATGCCTGCCCCTTCCTCTGCTCTGGCCATTGCCTCTCTGGCTGTGGCCCTGGGAGTGTCAGGCAGCGCACAGGCTGCTTTTGGCCACCGAGGCCCACCGGCCACCCCTGATTCTTATCTCCTGGTGCATAAATGATACCATCCATCCCATAACTTAGTCCAAGTCCACAGTGCTTTGAGACTCATCTGATGAGACTGCTGCCTTGGGTTTGTAGGCTGGTCCGTGCCGGCCATCTCCTCCTCCATCTGTGGTCTTCTCCCACTGCTCCCAGACCGTGTCCACTTCCTGGTCAGCCTCTACATTTCTTCTAGAAGCTCCTGGACTCTGTACTGACATGGCCCCCAATGTTGTCTGGACTCTGGTCTACCTCCTGTGCAGCTCCTGGGCTCTGGTCACCTCCTGCGCTGCCGTGGCCTCCAGCATTGTCCAGTTCGCAGTCTGCCACCCCTCAGTTCCTCCTGATGTCTTTAGAGGGTTCCATACCTGGCTGTGTCTAATCATTCTGCCCTCTAATGCCAATGGTAGTGGCAGGATGACTACAGGGAGCACCGGTTGTCTAGGGAGCTGAGCAGGGAGGTCAAAAAGAAAGGAGTCCTGGAACCCTCAGTGGATTTTAGGCTTTTTAATGGTTTCTTGTGGAGAGGCAACAAGGTACAGAGCAGGTAATGGGGCCCGGGGCCCGGGAGGCTGGCAGGCCTCCAGGCCCCTGTGAATCTTCACTCTCTCAGGCTCTCTGGCAGCATCTCGTGGCCTCTGCTACACCCCAAACAGAAGGTCCTCTGCCTCTCCTATCTCTGCTTCTTCTCTCTGTTCTCTGCTGTTGCTCTTTTCTGCTTCCTCTGCTTATAAGCCCAGTCTCTGGCCGAGGTGCGCCCACTCACACAGGCTCTCACCCTATTCCAGGTGTCTGCCATCAGGCATGCTCACAGGCCTGCCGAGGGCCATCGTGGAGGGGAAGGCGGAAAAGCCTGATAATTCTCCCGTTTACCGTACAGGCAACCAGATACAGGACAGGTTGGGGGGTCGGGGGACCAGGAGGCAGGCAGGCCTCCTAACCCCCAGAGAATCTTTACTCTCTCTGGGCTCCCTCATGGCCTCTACCGCACCCCATGCAGTCCTTTGCTCCACATTCTGTTCTCTGCTGCTGCTGCTGCTGCCGCTTCTGTCGCTTCTCCTTCTTCCACTGCTGCTGCTGCTTATAAGCACAGTCTCTTGATCAGGTGCGCCCACTCACACACGCCCACACCCTACTCCAGGTGCCCGCCATCAGGCATGCTGTAAGCCTGCAGAGGTCTATCATTGATGGGAGGGCCGAAAAACCTGATGACTCTTCTGTTTACCCTACAGTAGGGATTCCTATGGAGAGTCAAGCCAGTTTATATTGCCCAGTAATTTTTGTAAATCATTAAGTGTTAACTTTTCTGGAATATTAAGAGAAACTCTCTGTGGGCAAAGACTCCTTTGTGTAATAGTACAACCAAGATATTTCCAGTATTCAGTCTTTTGAACTTTATCAGGTGCTATTGTAATAAATTGGCCCCCAGGAAAAGGGTGTGTTCCAGGTTCCCTACCCCTCCCAAGGGAGGGTGGAGCTGAGCAGAAGAAGCTAGAGAAAGAGAGGGAGAGAGGAGACTGGAGAATGAAGGAAGGATGGAGGCCAGAAGAGGCACAAGGAGCAGAGACATGTAAAGAAGCTGCACTGGCCTGGGCTGATTGAAACAGACGTGGGTGAGAGACCCGTGGGGAGGTTAATGATGGCAACATTGATCTGGATTTTTATTTTGCTGTTTTCCTCAGAGATTTGTCTGGCTGTTTCTAACTCTCTTTTATGGGTCCCTGCCAAAAAGTTGTTTAGCTTCTCTCAGAATCATCTGGCTGTTTCTGACCCTTTTGTATGGACCCCTGCTGAAAGGTGTTTTAGACTTGTGGCAGGCTTTCAGGCCTTGCTTTGTACCAACCCATTTGGGTGGACTTCTACCCATGAGAGGTTGGATAACTTTGGGTGCTTAATTTAGAAACTATATTTTCTGTCTCTTCTGTATTGTACACTGATTGTATTAAAGTTTGTTTCCACTTAAGGTCTTGCACGTTTTGCATTGATGCAGCAGATGACAGAACTTGGTTAGACTGGGCAGGTTTGGGGGTTCTGGGGTGCCCCTCTCCCTGCCTTGTAACACTATTTGTATACCAGACTGGGAAGTACTACCCAATAAATGGATGTATAATTTAGCCAAGGTATTGGCATTAAGATAGGCCAAAAGAATATCATCCACGTAATGATAAATGAAGGCATCTAGGAATGCCTCTCAGGTGGGTTTTAAGGCCTGATCTACAGAAAGTTTGACAAATGCTAGGACTGTTTATCATTCTCTGAGGCAAGACCTTCCACTGATAGCATTTTAGAGCGCCCCTGCATTAATGTCAGGTAAAGAGAAAACAAATTTTTCCTAATCTTCCTCACGTAAAGGATAGTGAAACAACTATCTTCCAAGTCTATAATTAAGAGATGATGTTCTTGTGGAATAAGGGCTGGGTTAGGAATACCGGGCTGTAGAGCCCCCACTGGGATGATAAGAGCATTAACTTGTCTGAGATCACACAATAACCTCCATTTACCTGACTTTTTAGGTATACAAAAGATGGGAGTGTTCCATGGGCTATTGGAAGACTCTAATAGCCAGCTTCTAATTGTTCCTGCACTGGTAATTTAGCCTAATGTAATTTCTCCCCTTTTAAGAGCCACTGCTCCACCCAGACAAGTGGACCTGGGGTCCACCATAGCCGGAGTGATGGGATCGTGACAGTGCTCTTTTAGATAAATTTTGAGGGGAGATTCCTATGTAAAGATTTCATTGGGTTAGAAGATTCCCTCCCCCCACCCCCCCCAATAGAGTAACTGGGAGATCGAGGACAAAAAGTGAGATTACAGCCATTTGTCTGCCCCTTAGGGCCAAAACATTTTAAAGGTATTTATGCTCTGGGGTGGAATTTGTGGGCCACCTAATCCTGAGAAAAGCAAGAGGAACAAGTTTGCCAATTAGGTAGCCAATCTTTGAAGGCTATAATGATGATATCAGCTCCAGAATCAATTAAACCAGTAATGTGGTGGTTATCAAAATTTAAAGTCATAAGGGGTCTACTAGAAGAAATTTTTGTTGCCCAGTAGGCATCAGAATTACCAAAACCACTAGAACCTCACACATGATCATAATGGGCAGGAGTGAAAAAAGGAATTAAAACCAATTGAGCGAGGCAGGTTCCAGAGGGAATAATGTGATATACAGAACTGGTTATCATTAACTTGGTCTGTCTAGTAAAATCTGGGTCAGTGATTCCAGGTAGTACTTGGATTCCTTGTGCTGAATAACTGATCTTCCTAAAATCAAACCAGCATTGCCCATGGGCAGAGGCCCACATGTGTCACTGGGGACAGTTTTAACCTATCCTGCTTCATCTAAAATTAAATTTTCTGATATTTTCAAGTCCAGCCCTGCGCTGCCTTGCGTACCAGCCCTTTAGTATGAGATGCACTTGTAGGGAAGGGGCTGGGTCTCTGTGGTTCCCAAATCGGGGTTTGAACATTGTAGATTGGACTCCCTATTTTTGACGGGGCACAGGAGCTGATGCCTCCTTGCTCATTTCCCAAAATCGGGTTTCCTTCAGCATCACATCTGGAGTAACAATCAATGGCCTAATGGAATATTTTTATGCATTGGGGACATCTCTTTCTGGGTCTGTTTGGATTGTTTTGCTTTAAATGGCAGCAGTTTTTAGAAAAATGGCCCTCTTCGCCACAAGTAAAACATTTTAGAGACTGACTTTGTAATGCTGCTGCAAGAACCAGTGCCTTATGGGTTTCAGTGTCAACATTTTGACAGGCCTTAATCTTTCTGCAATGTTATGTGCAGTAACCCTCAAGGGGGTAGAGCCTTTTAACAATTTCCATTTGCATTCTCATAGGCTAATTGTAATAGGAAAACATTTGTCACTTTTTTATTATCAATTTGTTTAGTAATAGCACTTTGAAGTCGATCAATAAAATCCAAATAAAGCTCAGTGGGGCGTTGTTTAATTGTGGCAAATGAGCCTAAAGGGTGTTTGTTTCCGGGATTTTTACCCATGCTTTAACAATGGCTTCTGAAGTTTGATGAAAAGCTTGCCTATCTAACATAACAGAATCTTGTTCTTGAGGCATGACATAAAGCCCTTCTCCTACTATTATATTTAACGATATGGCCTCTTCTGCTGTTTGATTGGCAACTGCTGTAATCACAGTACAGTCACAAAATTCTTGGAGCCACACACTACATTTTGCCGGAGTCAGTACAGTTTTTACAAGTATTCTCCAATCCCAGGCAGTCAACTCAGTGTTACAGGACAGGAAGAGGAGCACCCCAGAACCCCCAAACCTGCCCGTTCTAAATAGGTTCTGCCATCCGCCAAATCAACACAAAACATATAAGACCTTTAGTGGAAAGAAACTTTAATACAGTTAGAAAAGACAGAATATAGTTTTAAATCAAACACTCAATTTTACCCAACACCTCATGGGTAAAAGTCCACCCAATTGGGATTGGCCCAAAGCAGGGCCCAATGGCCTGCCGCAAGTATAAAACACCTTTTGTCAGGGACCCATAGACAAGGGTCAGAAACAGGCAGACAATCTGGGAGGAAAAGAACAAAATTAAGATCCAGATCTACATTGCCATTGTTAACCTTACCACGGGTCTCTCACCCACATCTATTTCAGTCAGTTCAGGCCAGTGCAGCTTCTTTACAAATCTCTCTGCTCCTTGGGCCTCTTCTCACTCTCCATCCTTCTTCCTTCCTTCTCCAGTCTCTCTCTTCCTTCTCCAGCTTCTTATCTCCCCTGCTCATCTCCACCCTCCCTTGGGTGGGGTAGGGAACCTGCAACACTCCCTTTTTCCTGGGGACCACTCTGTTATAATCCCCCCCTTTTAATTTTTATTCCACCATATCAATGGTGGCACAAATCTCAGAGTGTAACCTTAGGAGACAGTCTTTTTTTCAGGGTTTCAGTCCATGTCAAAAGAAAAAAAAAAATCTGGAGGCATCAGCCAAAACAAAACAGTAAATATATCAAAATCACAAAAAAAAAAAAATTTTTTAAACTGGTTCAACTTATCTAAAAACAAGTTATTTCTACTTTGATACCAATTTTATCCAACAGTAGAGCAAAGTATTTGTGAACTAAGCCTATTTTCAGTCCATTTAACCTATTTTTGCATAATGTCACAGGGCAGAATAACCAAACAGCAACTTTAGCTGGCTTCATAGGAGTATTCCATAGAGGATCAGTGTGAACTCTTGACATCCAGTCCGTGCAGGCTTCAGGAACAAAGTCGGTCTCACCAGATTCTACCTAGGTTTCCTCTTCTCCAGGCTACCAGGGCTTTTCTTTTTCTGGGTTGTCTAGTCCTTGCCAATGGAGGCAAGTTTCCTCACCTCCTTTGGAGGTCTCTGGAACCCTACAAACAAAGCAACAGTTTCTCCTCTTCTTGGTTCAGTTCAAAGTCAATTTCCTGGAAGAATTCCAATCAAAGCTGTATGATGAAACACGTTTCCAAGTTCTTCAGTTTAGATGACAAAATTCCCTATTGAAATTATGCAAAGACAGACTCTACCATGAGTAGTAAAAATTACTACCACTATTTTTTATACTATGTTGGTATCAGGGGGAGAGAAAATGCAAACACAAGTTAGCCCTGCTTAAAAAAAAAAAAATGCAACATTGCTGCAGATACTGGTTAGTCAAAACAAGAAAATCTTGGGTCAAAACAAAAATTAAACAAAACTTAGAAAAATTCAGGTTTATCTCCAACAGTCTCTATTTAGTCCTTTGTAGGAAACTTGTACAAGTCAAAAGTTCCATCAGTTGGAATCAGTTGAGGTCTTTTTCTTGAAATAATTTTCAGAAGCAAATTCTGTGGATATCAAACCATTGAAGTATACAATATTTCAGAACAATCAAAATTGACAATTTACATACCTATGAGGTACTGGAAAGTATAAAAATTTCAGAGAACCAATGTTAACATTTTTTTGTACATGCCAAAGTTTTACTTATTTTCAAGTGACAATGCTTCCCTTTAAAATTTTTACTTTAGGGCCTCCCTGGTGGCGCAGCAGTTAAGCGCTGCGCTGTGGAGCTGTCGGCAGCAGCGGCACGAGTTCGATGCCCAGTGCAGGAGATCCCCACATGGGGACCTCTCCTGCCTCTCCTGCTGCTCCCCTCAGCAGTGTATTTCCGTCTCTCTGCCTGTTCTGCTTCCCACTTTGTCTCTGGTGAACCCTCTCACTGCCCCACACTTCTGGCCTTTGCCCCAGCTTGTATGCATAAATAAATAAAAAAAATAAAATTTTTACTCTACCAGATAAACCAAATAGGACAAATTCATGTAATGCCTCCCCCAGGAGGAAAGGGAGAAATTTCATTGAATGTCTAAGGAGCTCTACTGAAGTTCCACAAAATTTCCTTTGATTAACCAAATGACAGACTACCAAAATTTTTACCTTAATTTAGATTTTTTTTGGAAGCTCTGTCATAAATATCAGAAAACAGCAGCAACAATATTTAATCTCTATGAAAGCTCCAGCTCAACTCAGTAGTAGCATGTTGGCAGTCAAACTGATAGCGGGCAAAATGAGGCTTCAAAGTTGCCAAAGGCAGGGCCCAAATTGCTTACCAATCACTATCTTGGTTCTGCACCTGTGTGCACACTTGCAAGACTACTCAGTCTTAGTAAACAATAACAATGGGATTTATTTAACAAACAGAAAAAAGCAAAGAATTACTGAAGTCAACATATGGCCGTTTACCTTACTTAAAGTAATGTCCAGTCGTTTTAAGTCCCAGAAAAGTAACAAAGGTGGTATCTTCCCCCACTGCTGAGGTGGAGCTCCTCTTCCCAACAAGAGGCCATGTTTCCAAAATAGCGTCTTCCTTCTTCTACAGACGTGCAACAGCCAGCGTGTAGGCCAGGTTCCAACTCATGAGGACAACACAGAATACAACTGGAGATGCTCCTGGAACTGCCATGGTGCCCCAGCACAGCACCAGGCCAACAACACTGCAAACAGCAACTACAGTAGCCAGAAGGCCCAACAGACCGCACTTGTGCATTTTAGGAAGGCGCCCGCTACGGGCCTCGGCCTTCTTCCTTCAGCTGCAGTAAAGACAAAACTGGGAGCAGTTTCTGTCACTCGGCTACTTGCAAAGCCTCCAAAGTCAGTGGCCCCAAAGTCACTGAAGATTCCAAAAATGCTCAGTCTATATCCTGGCAGCTCAAAACTTCTGGCGTCTGATTTCCAAACTCTCAATCTTGGCGGCTACATTTTCTGCTGCTTCTTTTCCTATATCATGGCATTTGCTTCCTCTATTCCTTCAGCATAGCAACTGCCTATTCCATTCCAACATCATGGCAACTGAATCTCTTCCTTCAGTCCCTTTTATATCTCATCAGACTCTCTACCCCCCAAACTGCAAACTTAGCATTTTCCCTGGGGCTATTCATTCTCATCAGCAAACCCCTCCAGGGGGCACCACGTTTACTGGATTTTGGACTCAGCCTGGTTACACAACCATAACCTTTTCTTTTTATCTCATACCTGAAAGATTTTTTTTTCCCAAAAACCCGAAATTTTCCAAACTCGCATTATCATGACACTTAAAAGACATTATGTACCCAACATTAACAACCCAGACAAGAGATAAAATTATACCCATTAAAACCTTCTAAGTACATGTTTTTTTAATAGTATCTTTTTTTTAAAGATTGATTTATTTATGCATACAAGCTGGAGTGTAGACCAGAAGTAAGGGGTGATGAGAGGATTCACCAGAGACACAATGGGGAGCAGAACAGGTAGATTGACTGAAACACACTATTGTGGGGAGCAGTGGGTGAGACAGGAGACGTCTGCTGCGCTTTGTGGGAAGCTCCCTGGCCGGGGATCAAACTTGTGCTTCAGTGGCTCTGGATAGCTCCATAGTGCTGAGACTTAACCCATTGCACCACCAAGGAAGCCCTAAGTACGTGTTTCAAAACAATCCACAGATCACAAATTATCCCAAAATTATTATAACCAAAATTATCCCAGATCATATTTTATCAAAACACTTGTACCAGCTTCCGTTACATTTTTCACAATGTCTATAGGGGCCATCTGTACTGATTTTACAACCTCTATAGGCTGAGACAGTTAGACACAAGGAAAAGACATACAGACATAGAAAATATAGACACTGAGAACTCTTTAGTCATCATTTGTCACACATGGGCTATCTCATAAAACTGCAGTTTTTCCATAGACTGAGAAAAAAATTTTAAATTCCAAAAAAAATGTGGAGTGTTGCTGGCAGAAATCACAGGTTTCAGCTGTCATCCTACAAACCTAAGACTTTGGAAACAGGAAGAAAAGTTTCCATTAATTACAACATATTTACACAGCCTTGTTCACTTTAAGGTTTTGAGTGTTTAAGCCTTCCCATTAGGAGCCAATCCTGGGTTATCCAGTACAGCAGCTGAAAGAGCAAAATCAACAGTTAACTGTTAAACAAATATCTTCTGTTAGCCATTAAGCATTCAGCCCTTGGGTATTCTAGAACAGAACATGAAAAAGCAAAATCAGGGCCTTCCTGGTGGCACAGAGGTTAAGCGCTGTGCTGTGGTGCTGTCGGCAGCAGCAACACGAGTTCGACACCTGCCCAGGGAGATTCCCACATGGTGTAGCAGACCTCTCCTGCCTTGCCCACTGCTCCCCTCAGCAGTGTATTTCCCTCGATCTGATTGTTCTGTTCCCCACTCTGTCTCTGGTGAACCCTCTCACTGCCCCACGGCTCTGGCCTGTACCCCAGCTTATATGTAAAAATAAATAAATCTTCAAAAAAAGGAAAAAAAAAAGCAAAAGCAAAATATCAGCAGTTAACTTTCAATTAAAATGAGTCATCTTCTTACTTCTGTTAGCCACTCTGGGACAGAAGCTTAAAGAGCATATTCAACAACAAAGTTCACATCACCTCCCCAACACTAGGGAGGAACAGCAACAACACAAGTATGAAAACCTGGTTTAGTTACATTATGCACAATATAGATTGCTTTCAAAACAGACCTTCCTCACTAGGAAGCAGAATCTTAGAATCTTGTCTTACACCAGCAATCAAACAATCCAGAATTCAAATGGCAAACATGCTCAAAACAAATTGTGTAAACAAAAACTCACAGCAGCAAATGCTTTCAGATTCAGACAAAATCTATTTTTCTGATCCAGACCTTGCAAAAACTCAAGTTATCTCCAAGAATGCATTATGGCTACCAACAATTACCAGTTACTGCTCAAGGCTTTTGCCTAGCACCCAGGGATGCATTTGCTAATTTAAACACCACTGCGCTATTGTTAGCTTGTAAAAGCCTCAAGTAGAGACCAGGGAGTGGTCAAAACTCAAAACCAAGTCAAAGCAAATCACTAAAGAACCATTATTGCCTTTTTTAGAAATGCTAATGAGATCTGTAAAACAGCAGCATCACTAACAAAAGTCCAAAGTCCCAGCAACTCAGCTTTATCTGACAAAAGGATGCCACAAACAAAGCAAAAATCTTTGGGAGAGCCAAAAGAACAAAAACTGAGTTTCAGAGAAGCCCACCAAATGGCTTGAGAAGTCATCTTTGATTTGGCCACATGGTCCAACTTACTACCATCTTTTGAGTAAAACTGCTACACAGAACAATTCACACAAAATCAAACCTCTTAGCAAGAGAGTACAAATTACACAGACACACAGTTTCCACAAGACCCAAGACAGTTTTGTTTTTGTTTTTTTTTAACAGCAAATCTACACATATCTGAAACAAACACACTAGAGACACAAAAACCACATTTGCACTTACGGTAGCCAGACCCACAGCTAGGCACCCCACTTTATATCGGGGCTGCCCTGTAACAATAGCTAGTGCTTATCAATTCCAAATATGCCCTTAGTAAAAGACCTTTGAATTGAGTTTTCATTAATGCTAGTACTGTAACAGGGTGGTCCCCAGGAGAAAGGGTGTGTCCCAGGTTCCCCGTCCCACCCAAGGTAGGGTGGAACTGAGCAGGATATAAGAAGCTAGAGAAAAGACACACAGAAGACACACAGAGGACTCCCACAGAGGAGACAGAACACAGACAGAAGACAGGAGGAGACAGAAGGACAGAAAGCCAGAAGAGGCCCAAGGAGCAGAGAGACTTGTAAAGAAGCTGCACTGGCCTGGACTGATTGAAATAGATGTGGGTGAGAGACCCGTAGGGAAGTTAACGATGGTTATGTTGATTTTAGTTTTGATTTTGTTCTGTTCCTCTCAGAATTGTCTGACTGTTTCTGACCCTTTTGGATGGGTCCCTGCCGAAAGGTATTTTGGTTCCTCCCAGAATTGTCTGGCTGTTTCTGACCCTTATGTGTGGGTCCCTGCCAAAAGCTGTTCCAGACTTGTGGCAGGCTTTCAAGACTTGCTTTGAGCCAATCCTGTTTGGGTGGACTTGTACCCACAAGGAGTTGGATAGCATTGGGTGCTTGACTTAGAAAACCTATTCCTTGTCTTCTCTGTCTTTTCTAATTGTATTAAAGTTTCTTTCCACAAAAGGTCCTATATGTTTTGTATTGATGCGGCGGATGGCAGAACCCATTTAGACCAGGGCAGGTCTGGGATCTTGGGGGTGCCCCTCTCCTGCCCTGTAACAGTATGGAATTCTTTAAGACTACAAAAGGCAAAGTTTCATGTCTAAGGCCTCTATTTTCCCTTCTCATAACTGGGAATGCATGAAGCATCTCTTCTTTATGATGTCCCTCAGGGACACATTTCTCCATTATGGGCTCATAGTCTGAAAAGAATGCAGAGGTGCCTGAGGCAGTTTGCACAGGGTAGAGGGAGGGGTAGGAGAAAGGGGAGGGGCAGTTGAGGCTGTCATTGGAGCAGAAAAACCTTAGGAGAAGACACCGGAGGGGATTCTTTCGTAATGTCCTCAAAGGGAGGGGGGGTTTTATATGTCTGAATTGGCTTGAGTGCTAACCTGCAGATTATAAGTGCTAAAATGAGAGACCTTTACTGGTCCTTCAGTTTTTCTTAGGCATCATTCTACCTTTTCCCAATTAACCGGCGGGCATCTCTTTCTAATGGTTATAAGATCTTCTAATTGCCTCTTTGTTACCTTGTAACCTGCCATTTTTAAAAGATCCTGTAATTGCCTTTATGTTGTTTTTCCCCACGTGTTAAGAATTCCCCATTTTGCAAGAAGTTAAACTTGTCTCCAAAAAAAGGGAAGAGAAAGAGACAAGAGAAGCCACTTAAATACCTAACAGGAGATGAGCCTGGGGTGAGGATTTTTTGGTATCGGATCTTGTGTGGTGCTTAGATAAGAAAACTTAGATAAGAAAACGGCTTTCCCAGCTGTCAAACTGGGGTCAGCGCTTTACAACTTACAGTATTGAATACTCTTGCTGAGAGCAAGCGAAATCAGCCCGGGCTGCCAGAAGATCAATCTTTTATGGCAACCCCCGGATGGGCTTCTAGATGGTATATGTGCCTAGGCCAGACCTTTTTTGCAACTGGTGGGCGGCTAGTCCCTAATCCTGGCCAGCTTCCAGCTCATCCTCTCACGGAGTCTCATGGTAGTGTAAGGTAAATGAAAGAGTCATCAGGTTTTTCCATACTCCCAGCACTGATAGATCTCTTCAGGTCTACACACATGCCTGATGGCAGCACCTGGAGGAGGGTGTGGGCCTGAGTGAGTGGGGGCACCTGAGCCAGAGACTGGGCTTGTAAGTAGCGGCAGAAGCGGCAGAGAACAGAGCATGGAACAGAGGGCCATTTGGGGTGCAACAGAGAGACCATGAGACACCGCCAGAGAGCACAGAAAGAGTGAAGATTCACCAGGGGCTAGGAGGCCTGCCAGTCTCCCGGCCCCCTGGCCACCCCAATGTCCTGTACCTGGCTGCCTCACTATAAAAGACTGTTAAAAAGCCATCGAGGGCTCCAGACTTCTCCTTTTCTTACAGGACAGGGAGAAGGGCACTCCCAGAACCCCTAAACCTGCCCGCTCAAAATAGGTTCTGCCATCTGCTGCATCAAATACAAAACATACAAGACATTAAGTGGAAACAAACTTTAATAGAATTAGATAAGACAAAGAATATAGTTTCTAAATCAAGCACCTAAAGTTATCTAACCCCTCATGGGTAAAAGTCCACCCAAATGGGATTGGCCCAAAGCAAGGCCCAAAAGCCTGCCACAGTCTAAAACACCTTTTGGCAGGGACTCATAGAAAAGGGTCAGAAACAGCCAGACAATTCTGGGAGTTAAAGAGCAAAATCAAAACTAAGATCAACGTTGCCATAGTCAATCTCCCCACGGGTCTCTCACCCACATCTGCTTCAATCAGTCCAGGTCAGTGCAGCTTCTTTACATGTCTCTCTGCAACTTGTGCTTCTTCTGGCCTCCATCCTGCTCCCTTCCTTCTCCTGTCTCCTCTGCATCCCCCCTTCTCTCTTCTCCAGCTTCTTATCTTTCCTGTTCAGCTCCACCCTCCCTTGGGTGGGGCAGGGAACCTGGAACGAACCCTCTCTCTAGGGACCACCCTGTTACACTTTGACACGTCTGTGCAGCTCCATAGAGAACCTGCTCCCTGTGCCATCCCGCCCCTACAGGTGGCTGCCCTGGTGGTGTTTAAGTGCCGACCCTTTTTGTCTGGCCTCTTAATTGGCTCCGAAATAAAGGAAACATTTAGCAAGAGAGAGAAACATTTGCCAGGTGAACCTTTTTCGGCCTATTTATACGACATGACTTTTCCAGCCTACTTTTTGTGAAGACAAAGGTAAAGGATAGACAGAAAGAGGAAAAAAGGAACCTCTAGGTGGAAAAACCTGATTTGACCTCCCAGACTTGTGGAACTAAATCTACCACAGTCTATTGTTTTACTTACCTAAAATGAAGTTGAATGTCCTTTATTCACCCTTTTCTTGGGCTCCTGTCTCCTGGGGGTGATTCTACACTTTTTATCAGGGTCCCCTTTTACTCAGGGCAATTCCACCCTTTTGTCAGGCTCCCCTTTTTCTTGGGGCAATGGGAGGTCTGTCCCATGCTCTTTTTCCAAGCTGATCACATCGGGGTCACCATTTGTAGCCTCCAGGGGTGGCAGTGTTGGGAGCGGTACAGGACAGAGGAAAAAACAACTCAAAGTCCAAGTAGTGAAGGAGAGTGACCTAGAAGGGCTCACATCTCTGGAGATGTACCCCCTCCCCCAGACCCAGTTTCACTTTTATTAGGGTGTCAGATTTAGGGAAGGTGGACAAGTATGTGCAGGAATAAGTGGAAGAATGTGCCTGGTGGGGATACACAGTGGGATGCATAATAGTCTGGCACAAGCTAGAAGGTAGTGAATAGGATCAGTTGCCTGGGGGGAATCCATTGCTGCTGCTGAGCAAAACATCCTCTCTCTAGTCCCTGTTTACACTTAACTTCCTGTCAAGGTGGTCTAGCTGGTTATGCTAATCGGGCCATAATGTCTTGCTTGCTATTTTTAGCAGATATCCTCATACCAAGACTTTTGTGCTGATGAGAGGGTCCCTGCCTGATTCTGCATTGTAGCTTGACCAGCGGAAACTTTGGGTGCCAGGCAAAATCCAGAGAACAAGGAGGGCTGAGGAATCCACATCACATGATACTCTTTCATTACTGCAGAGTAGTGGCAGGACCCAGGCTGGCCAACCACACTGACCTGATTCAAGAAGGAGGAATAAGAATCTTCCACTGATGCCGACCTAGAGATATTACATTTTTCACTGAGCTTCTACCTGATGGGATTAAATTTGAACTAACAGCAATCTTCTTTTATAGGATGAAAAAAGAGCCTGTCTTCAAACTGAAACAGAAACAAACGGAGATAAAAAAGGGATTCTATAAGGTCATCTAAGTCTCTTACGTCTAAGGATTACCTCTTTAATCCTAGTAATGTGTGCCAAAGAATCTTTGTTTTCATTTTGTTTAATTAATTTGACTTGTGTTTTATCCCTCACAACTTAGTGATTCCTGACAAATCCAATGTTGTATCCTTAAGTGTAGTGTAGATACCAAATTTTTAAGTGATGTCATAAATGATATTTGGTCTTCATCAATAAATTCCACTTTTTTTACTCTTTTGATTATTTTTAGAACTCATATGCTATTCACATTGTACATTAACTATCTTGAAAAAGTTTTAGGAAACATTTTATATACTTATATTGTGAATTATGTTAATCTATATTAATCGCGGGCCTCCCTGGTGGCACAGCGATAAAGCGCTGCGCTGTGGAGCTGTCAGCAGCGCAACGCAAGTTCGACGCCCGGCCGGGGAGAATCCCACATGGCGCGGCAGACCTCTCCTGCCTCAGCAGTGTATTTCGGTCGATCTGCCTGTGCTGCTCCCCACTCTGTCTCTGGTGAACCCTCTCACCGCCCCATGCCTCTGGCCTGTACCCCAACTTGTATGCATAAATAATATATATTAATTGCATATATTAATTACATATTTATGTTAGACATGTAATTAATTTTATTTATTATTAATTTATTGATCATAAATATTAATATGCTAATTGTATATATTCTGCCTTTAATGTTAACTAGTTTCTTTTCTGTTTTTTAAAGATTTACTTTTATTTATTTTTTCAAAGATTTATTTATTTTTGCGTACAACCTGTGGTACAGGCCAGAGGTATGGGGTGGTGAGAGGGTTCACCAGAGACAGAGTGGGGAGCAGAACAGGCAGATCAGCCGATATCACTGCTGAAGGGAGCAGTGGGCTGGGCAGGAGAGGTCTGCCACACCATGTGGGAATCTCCCTGGCTGGGCAACAAATTAGTGCCACAGCTGCCTATAGCTCCATAGCTCTGCGCTTAACCCATTGCACCACCAGGGAGGCCCATAATTTCTTTTCTTAATTGTTCCTAATGTTATTGCTAGTGTGCCCTATTCTGTTGTGTTCAAAATAACAAGTTGCTATCTCACTATTTGTTTTTCTTGTACTGAATCCTCTGCTATGATTTTTTCATCATTAGATTTTATCCACATTTCTCTTTTCAGACCTTCATGATGTGGGTCAAATACTGGATTCTTGACAACTTTTTCCAATGCTCAGCTCCTTGCATGTCCTTTATCTTGGTCTTCTCATCTCTATGGACTCCTTAAGCCAGGTTAGTTAGAACTACCTTACATCAGCAGGGGAATGAGAGGAGGGAACCATGTGTGTTGGCCATTGATAGGGGAGGATTTAAAAGAGCATTACTGGTGTGTTGCCTGTTCTTGGCTTTCTGGTTGGTACAAATGCTCACAGGCGGACGGAGACAGTTAAACCTCCCTCCCTGATTGTATTTGGTATGCCTCACTTCATTGGTAAGCTCTGTGGAGAGATGTGGTGTGAATTATCTCCCAGAAGAAGGGACAAAGGGCTCAAAGAAACTCCTGATTAACTGCCCTGAGTCTGCCAGGCTATATCTCCAGGGCAAGGAAAACAACAGGCCAACAGGGGCTGCCCAGTTCTTTTCTTCAAAACAAGATCATTAAGAATGTTTACAGAATGGCCATGCCACTATGGTTTATTTTAGATAGTCTGCACATAATGCCGTAAACCAATTGATATTGCACTTTATAACATTATTAGAGCAAACGGGGAACTTAAAGATTGACATATTTAGTCTTTAATTTTTCACAAGAATGCTGCTGGGAGCACACTGAATTTGTGGAATGGTTACTGTACCTCACTAGGGCTGAAAAGAGAATCATATGAGAATTTACCAAGTTCTCTTGCATTTGATAGTGTTCATTATATTGAAAATCGTGTCTCAAGGGAGTATGTTTTCATGAGGCTATTTTTGTTTATGTTTTATTGTCGTTTTGTTTAGTTGCAAAGCAAAAGCATAAGAGCTAAGAAAAAACAGAAAACTAGAGAAGATTCATGGACTAAACTTTATGAATTCAATGACATGTTCAATTTGCCAAAATATTGGGATAAAAAGGAAAAAAATGCTGAATCAGGGATCATGAATCACAAACTAGGAAAAAAAGAAAGACTGCCTATAATATCACATGAGAAAGCAAAATAGAACCAAAAGTGTGTATGTCTAATATTTCTCATATTAAAGTGTAAGTTGGAGAATTTCACTTAGATGTTTCTGAAATTTTAACGTGATATATAAATTCCCTCTCTTCCACTTGTCACTCTTTTTTGGCGTCATACTTGCCAACTACAGCCTGAGTTCTTTTCATAGATCTTGTTCTATAAACTCAGGTAAGAGTTGCTAACCTGCTGGAAAGCTAAAATCACTCTCCACATAAAGAATGAAGCAACAGTTGATAGAAAGAGGTATCATCAAGGATAAGAAAAAAGTGTCTTTATATATATGGTTCAATTGAACTAATAAAAATTAAAGTTCTGACAACTAAGATTGTTCTTACACACAAATTAGCTCATTCCTGAAAATAATCTGTCAATTTAATTAACCATTTTTTTAATTTTTAGAAAGAAAGACATTTCTTGATAGTAAGTCTGAACAGCTTTTTGCTTAAACTGATTGTCAATTTTGGCTTAAAATAATCAAATCAGAACTACAGGTGTCTCAATAAAGTTATTAAAATTGCTTAAAAATCTTAGCACTTCACTCATCCTCTTATGACAGTGGCTTAAATGCATGGGTGCCTTGTAAATGCTTGTTGAGTATTGGCACAAAGATTTCATGTTCATCAAACAACATATGTCAATAATAAGATCTATTCCAAAAAATAGTAAGGAAAGAAATCGAAAGTCATTTTAAATACTTGAACATAATAGACATTTATTTGTGATGTCATATTTATAATATTTTGTTTCAAAATAGTAATCATTCAGTTATTCATTATTATCAAATATTAAAATCTGAGAGAAAAGTTATCAGAGGAACTTTTAGCTCCAGACTATGAGCTCATAGTCTTGAGGAATTCTAGTGCTCATAAAAATGGTTCTTGTCATGATGTGTTTATGCCAAGTTAGTATTTGGGAAAGTGCTACAAACCTTATCGCCTGATCTACCTACTTCAGACTATCTAAATGTTTTTTACTACTTTCATGTATAACTTTCAAAACAACAAGGGATTGATATGTATACTCAAGAAACTTGAAATATCTTAAACTTCACAACACATTGCTTTAGTAAACTTGAGAAATTATAGCTGTATAGATTATACATTATGGTATTAATTTCCAATTTTTCTTTCTTGGAAAAGCTTTAGTCATGAAAGCCTAGAGAATTTGACTTTGTTCTGGTCTTGCTATGATTTTGGCTCTTTTTCATATTGTCTGTAGCTTTGAAACATGGTGCCCTCTTCTGGAGAACCATAACTATACTGCTGCTGAGCCATTTGCTTTCTACCAATAAAAGAATATGCAGCCTCTTTGTCTGCTACCATTCACAATTTAGTTTATATGGTACAAACACAAAGAATTGTCCAACTGCCCATGAAATTCTTTACTGTTCCTATCACTATTGCACAAATCTGTGCAATTAAGAAATTTTCTCTAAATAAGAATTATCCTACTCAACCCACTGGGGATGATACCCTCCTCTGTGACTGGCAGGAGAGAAGATGATTTTGATGACTAAGCAAAAAAGTAAAACGAAAATTTATATTTAGCAAGACAGATTTAAATTGAAGACTTTAGGAAAATTCTAATTACTTTCAAAACACTGCAGTTTAAACAGTGCAGAAAACTCAGTCTTTCAACATTGTTTTTACTGCACCTTGACTTGCAGAATTTAAATAATCAGAAATTCTGGGTCTGAGAAAGCAAAGATTGTTATGGATCTATATTATGTGAATAATGTGGTCTGAATGAATGGAAAATAAGTGGAGGTAAGACCTGCACCTCTGAATGACTTCTGTTAAACCATTTAACTTTAACATGCACATGCACGAGTTTCCTCATTTTTAAGTTGTGGAAAGCAATTTTTTTTTTTTGCCTCTTACATCACCATAATGTTGTAAGGGTGTTGTAATGAAATGTACATTGACTTCCTTTGGGAGAAGAAATTTGTAAAGCAAATTTTGTAAAATATTAAATTACAAACTGAATTTCCATTTGAAGATTTGAAAAAGGTTTTAAACTACATTTTATAAAGCAGAGATCACCAGTGTAATCTTGCAAGAAGCATGGGTCAATAGTCCCTTAGAAGTCATGTATATATTTATACAGAATTTTTAGCACATATTGCTATATACAGTAGGGTTAAGACTTATGGTTAAAAACATCTTATAATTTATGGCTAACAATTTTAATGTGCATGGTATGTTTCTTGTATTAATAGGCACTAGAAATTATTCTTTATAAAATTTAGAATTGCATTTATTTAGCAATTTTAAGAGTTGAATCAAACAAAACTCCACTAGTTTATTACATAAATTGACATACTATAAAAAAGAAATAATCCATAAATTAATAAACGGTTAACATGCTCTGGATTTTTACATAGTTCTACAAAACTAAATGTAGGGAATAGAGTCAATAGTTCAAAATTACATTTTTTAAAATAATGAGAAACAATTTTGTCCTTGAATGATCAGGCCACAGTGGGAATGACATCATGATCTTGGCCGCTACTACTCTGCAGGGACACCTGCTGCTAGGAGACAGGGGAAACATGAAGCTTTCCAACCATTCGGGATGACCATTTTCAATTGAGAAAAACAGTTCCTGGCTGCAGCAAGTCTTAGAAAAGCAAAAGTACAACTGGCCACTGAGAAGAGCATGCTCAGGACCAAGATGACTTTCCAAATTTTAAAATCTATTGTGTATTTTTAAAAATCTAGTTTAGACTATAGAATAATATCCCATATGCATTGACTTTTCAAAGATAGCTATCCTCGAAAATGTACTTTTCATAGCATAAACATAGAAGAAAAATAATGGCATGATCCCAAATGAACAAACTCCCTGATATTTTCACTACCCAAATGTTTCTGTCTTATGCGTACAACTGAGCGTATCTGATCATATAAGAAAATATTCTCTATTCATTAGATGGAAGGTTTTTTTGTTAAATGAATCAAAGAAACATGTTGAAATAAACTATATCCCTAGTTCTTAACATTGATGGTTTAGAAGAAATTAAGTTCCTTTTTATGATATTCTTTAAATTATAGATTATTTTTTACTTTCATGTTGCCTTTCGTTTCTTCTAGTAAGTGCTAAAATTACTTCGTGCTTTGTATGCTACAGTAAATGTTTGTTTAAAACTGGTTAATTTGGGCCTCCCTGGTGGTGCAGCGGTTAAGCGCTGCGCTGTGGAGCTGTTGGCAGCGGCGACGTGAGTTCGACGCCCGGCCAGGGAGAATCCCACATGGTGCGGCAGACCTCTCCTGCCTCGCCCGCTGCTCCCCTCAGCAGTGTATTTCTGGTCTGCCTGTTCTGCTACCCGCTCTGTCTCTGGTGAACCCTCTCGCCGGCCCACGCCTCTGGCCTGTACCCCAGCTTGTATGTATAAATAATAAAAAATAAATAAATAAATAAATAAAAACTGGTTAATTTAATGGGTTCTCCCAGTAATTTAAGAATCTGTCTTGAAATAGTGCAAAGAAAAACTTTACTACTCTTCTGAATTAATGTAGTCTTTCCTATATAGTTGCATATTTAAGATCAAAAACAAATTTCATGTAAATAAATGAGATTTTATTTGGAAATTAATTTTTGAGAAGCAACATATCTACAACTAGACCATTGTTTGTAGGGTATACTTTAATTATTTTTAATTTTATTTTTTTATTTTTATGTACTTTTGCTGTCAGCACAGAAAGTATGTGAACTCCTAGAAGACAGCAACTATGATTATATTCATCAGCACTAGGCTGCTGAAGCTAGTAGTGTGTTTGACATAAGTTAAAATACTAACTAAAAATTTGAGGGATAAATAAATAAAGGACCTAATAAAAATTAAAGACTACATAACCATCTCCCCATACATTCATTTTATATGCTAATATTACAAATAATAGAAAATGAAAATCTTTTTAAAATTTAGAAGCAGGGGCCTCCCTGGTGGTGCAAGGGGTTAAGTCTCAGCACTGTGAAGCTATCTCCAGCCTCTGTAGCATAAGTTCGAGCCCCAGACGGAGCTAACCCACATGGCACAGCAGACCTCTCCTGTCTCCCCTGCTGCACCCCTCAGCTGTGTACTTCAGTAGATCTGCCTGTTTTGCTTCCTACTCTGTCTCTGGTGAATCCTCTCATCCCCCGCACCTCTGGCCTACACCCCAGTTGTTGTATGTATAAATAAATAATTAAAAATATATATATATAAAAGCATAGGAGATTCTTGCTTTTTTACTACTTTATTCCAATTTATTTTACCTTTAAGGAAACAAGGGGTTCTGTTATTCAAAGTTTGGAATATGCTCAATATTATATAACATCTTTCCCCTTTTTCTTCTATTAAGAAAATAACATGTGTGAGAAGTAGTAATTTTGTGGCACAGTAAAGATGTTAACTAATACTAAACTGATAATCATTTTGCAATAAATATATCAACCCATTTTACTCCTTAAACTTACAAATACAATATGTCAATTGTATCTCAATAAAGCTGGAAAAAAGTAAATAAACTATCATCTCCAATTCCACAAAGACAGAAATAGAATAGCCAAGAGCTGGGGAAGTGGGATGAGAGGAAACAGTGGGTGTCGAAGTTGATGGTTGCACAATAATGTGAATATATTTAATGTGACTGGACTGTGCACTTAAAAATTATTAAATTGGGGAGTTTTATGTAATGTGTATTTTACTACTATAACAGATATGTTTGTGTAGTACTTTTTCAAAAGAGAATAGCATGTGGAAAAATTTTATTTTATATATTTGATTTTCTTTAGAATGTTCTTACCTTGAGTTCATAAACTACCACACAGAAATAAGATTAAAAATAAGAATGTCTAAATGAAAAACAGGGAAAATAAACATGCTGCAAATTTCTTTCAAATAAAATGTAAACAGTGTTTATAACTTTTTTTATATAAACACTAGGTGGAGCCATTTCCTTAAACTATAAGAGTTTAAGAGAAATTGTTAATTTTGTAAGAGATGCCTGTACTTTTCCTAATTAGCTCTACCATTTTGCATTCCTTCTAGCAACATATGAAAATTCCAGTTAATCTGGATCCTTGTTAGCAACTGTGCAATTTTATGTTATCCAACCTAACACCTGGACAGTGAATCTGAAGATCTTGATTTGCGTATCCTTAATGATTGATGTTGAACATGCTTTTGAGTGCTTATTTGATTGTTTTATATTTTCTTGGCTAATTAAAATTTTAATCCAACATTGATTGGATTGTTTCTTAATGTTGAGTTATGAGTTTCTTTATTTTGCTATACCACCCAACAATCTCACTTTCTTACATTTATCCAAGATAAATGAAAACCTGTCTGCATAGTTTGTTACACGTATGCTCACGGCAACTTTATTTACATTCACCTGAGCTGAAAACAGCTGATCAACTGGTGATTGGATGACTGAACTGTGTGTGGTACAAACCTGCAAAGGAATAGTATTGAGCATATACAGCCAATAACTAGACTTGAGTTTCCTAGGTGACATCCTGTATATCTGAAAAAAAAAATCATATTTTGTTGCCCCTTTACAATTATTCAGTGAGCTCTCATATTTAATTTTTTTTTAAGATTTATTTATTTATACATACAGCTGGGGTACAGGCCAGAGGTGTGGGGTGGTGAGAGGGTTCACCAGAGACAGAGCGGGTAGCAGAACAGGCAGATCAGAAATACACTGCTGAGGGGAGCAGCGGGCAAGGCAGGAGAGGTCTGCCGCACCATGTGGGATTCTCCCCGGCCGGGCGTCGAACTCGCATCGCTGCTGCCGACAGCTCCACAGCGCAGCGCCTAACCGCTGCGCCACCAGGGAGGCCCTCTCATATTTAATTTATATAGTGAGACAATTCAGAATTTTATAGCTTATTAGTTGGCCAAGAACAAAAGTTGGCAGGTAAGCTTCAACAATGTGGCAGAATGTGAAAATATTTTTGAGTGGATCTGGCCTTTGGAATTATAATAAAATTATATGTTCAGCTCTATAGAGGGATAAAACTATAAAATACACTTATAACTATAAAGTGAAAGAATATTAGCATGTCTGTAAATTCTTTGGTCTTCTAATTAAGGTACTCTGCTTTTTGGCTCTATATTTTGAGAAGAGTGCACAGAGTATCAAAGTATCATGATTTTCTGCCAGATAAAAATTGATTTTTTGTATTAAGAAATCTTGAGAAATTTTGAGTTTCTGTATAAAGCAGTTTGATATGTAGGATTGTTGACATCATAGCATCAAGACATTTCATGTAGTTTCTGTTCATATAGTCAATAACAGGTATATTTTGGAGACTCTACCATGTGCAAGAATCCAAGCTAAATAGAACAGAGGGAACAGAGATACTTGAATCACCGACTCTCTTCATTAAATTGTTCTTTTTGATTTTTTTCTTTGTTTTGAATTTTCAGCAGCCTAATTGTGATAAAATTCATCCATCTTAGTGGTTTTTTACATACTCAGATATGTGTAACTATCGCCACTGTCAACCTTAGAACAATTTTCTCACGACAAAAAAAAGCCCTGTGTACTTCATCCCCTTCCCAGTGCTAAGCAACCATTAAACTATCTTCTCTGTGGATAGATATCCTTATCCTAAATTTCCATATGATTGGATTACCATGTTAGCTCCTGTAACGGGCTTCCTTCACTGTATATCATGTTTTTAAGGGTCATACTTGTAGCATCTGTAAGTACTTTGTTCCTTTTCATGGCCAAATTTTATTCCATCATATGTACTTACCTCATTTGGTTTATTTATTTTGTTACTTCATTGTGTTATGTCAAATCGTTTGTGTTAGTTCCAACTTTGGTCATTATAAATAATGTTTTTACAAACATTCATGGACTAGTATGTGTATTTTCATTTCTCATAGATCTATTCTAGGAGTTGAATAGCTCAGTCATATGGTGTCCTATGTTCAATTTTTTTGAGGAAATGACAGAATGATCTCCAAAGTGTCTGCAACATTTTTATTCCTATCAGCTGTCTATGAATATTCTGGTTTCTCAACCGACTTGTCAGACCTTTTTTTGACTTTTTGATGCTGGCCATCTTAGTCAATATGAAATCATTTCTCATTGTGGTTTTCATTTGCATTTCCATGATGACTAGATATGAGGAGTATCTTATCATGAGCCTATTGGTCACTTATATATCTCCTTGGATAAATACCAACTCAGATCATTTCCTCATTTTTATTTATTTATCTATTTATTTATTTTTTGCATAGAAGAACTGGGATATAGGCAAGAGGTGCCGGGAATGAGAGCATTCACCAGAGATAGAGTGGGGAGCAGAACAGGCAGATCTACTGAAATACACTGTTAAGGGGAGCAGCAGGCAAGACTGGAAAGGTCTGCTGCACCATGTGGTTAGCTGCCTTGCTGGGGATCCAACTTGTGATGCAGTGGCTATCGATAGCTTGATAGCTGAAACTTAACCCGTAGGCCACCAGGGAGGTACCTGTTCCTCATTTTTAATTGAGTTATCTGTATTTTCATTTTCATTATTCAATTATAAGAATTCTTCATTTATTTTATAATAGATACAAGTTCCTTATCAGATATATGAATTGAAAAAAATATTTCTCCCATTTTATGGATTTTCTTTTCATTTTGCTAATGGTGTCCTTTGAAGCACAAAAATTTTTAATTTTGATAAAGTCCAATATATCTTTTTTTTTAAAGATTTATTTATTTATACATACAAGCTGGGGTACAGGCCAGAGGCATGGGGCGGTGAGAGGGTTCACCAGCGACAGAGTGGGGAGCAGAACAGGCAGATCAGAAATACTCTGCTGAGGGGAGCAGCGGGCGAGGCAGGAGAGGTCTGCCGCACCATGTGGGATTCTCCCTGGCTGGGAGTCGAACTCGCATCACGTGCGGCCGACAGCTCCAAAGCGCTGCGCTCAAGCACTGCGCCACCAGGGAGGCCCCAAGTCCAATATATCTATTTTTACTTTTGCTGCCTGTGTTTTGGTATCACATATTAGAATTCATTGTCAAATGAAAGATCATGAATTTATTTTTCTTTGTTTTCCTCTAAGAGTTTTACAGCTTTATATCATTGATCCATTTTTGAATTGCTTTTTATGATATGAAGTAAGGATTCAGCTTCATATTTTTTCATGTACCTATCTCATTGTTAAGTATGATAACAGCAGTGAGTTTTTCACAGATATGCT
Source organism: Scalopus aquaticus (assembly GCA_004024925.1). Classification (NCBI taxonomy): domain Eukaryota; kingdom Metazoa; phylum Chordata; class Mammalia; order Eulipotyphla; family Talpidae; genus Scalopus; species Scalopus aquaticus. The sequence continues at coordinate 41,404 of PVIJ01011698.1, forward strand.
TTACCTCTGAGGAATTTCTCTTATATTACTAATTAATTCAATATTTTTATAATAACAGGGTTTGGATTTTAAAAAATTTATTTATTTATTTATACAATGTCTGCTTTATTTTCTCAGGTGTAGTCCCCATAAAATTTCCACCACCACTTCACCCAGGCACCATCACCATAGTCCCTTGTGTTCTTCCTGCCTTGTTTTGATCCCTCTCCCTCTCTCCCCAGCAGAATGTCTCTGAATTATGGTTGTCTATTTAGGTTTTTTTTTGTTTTGTTGTGGTTCTTACTGTTGTTGTTTTGTTTTTTCCCCCTTATTTGTTTTCCCTATATTCCTCCTGTAAGTGAAACTTTCCAGTATTTTTTTCCTTCTGACTAATTTCGCTGAGCATAATCCCTTCAAATTCTATCTATGTTGCTGCGGATGGCATCAGTTTATCCTTTTTGACTGCTGAGTAGTATTCCATGGTGAATATGTACCACATCTTCTTGATCCAGTCATCTATTTTTGGGCATTTGAGTTGTTTCCAAGTCTTACTTATTGTAAATAGTGCTGCAATAAATATTGGGATGCAGGTATTCTTTTGAATTAATCTTTCTGTGTCCTTTGGGTAGATCCCTAGAAGTAGAACAGCTGGGTCAAATGGTAGCTCCATTTTTAGTAGTCTGAGGAAACTCCATACAGCTTTCCATAGTGGTTGGACCAGTTTACACTCTTACCAGCAGTGTAGGAGAGTTCTTTTTTTGCCGCATCTTGAAAATAGACCACTACCTCACACTACGCACAAAAATAAACTCAAAATGAATAAAAGGACAGAACATAAGACCTGAAACCATAAAATATATAGAAGAAATATAGGTAAAACACTACAAGACATACATCTTAGTAACATCTTTAAAGACTCATCCCCGAAAGCAAAGAAAGTGAAAGATAAGAAACAGCTGGGATTACATAAACTAAAAAGCTTCTGCACTGCAAGAGACGCTAATCAAAACAAAGAGACACCCTACTGATTTGGAGAAAATTTTTGCACTCCATCCAACAGATAGGGGACTGATCACAAAGATACACAAATAACTCACAAGACTCAACAAAAACAAAGTAAACAACCAAGTCAAAAAATGGGCAGAAGAACTTAAAAGACATTTCTCCAAAGAGGAAATGCAAATGGCCAACAGGCATATGAAAAAATGTTCAGCATCCCTCATAATCAGGGAAATGCAAATCAAAACCACAATGAGATATCACCTTACACCAGTAAGAATGGCACATATGAAAAAAACTAGCAACAACAAATGCTGGCGAGGGTTTGGATTTTTATTGAAAAGTTATGGAGATTATTGTGTAATTTGTATGTCTTGTTCTATTGATATAATGTATTACCAAATTGACTTTTTAAAGATTTTTTTCTTACATAGTTCATTTTTTTTTAAGATTTATTTTATTTATGCATACAAGCTGGGGTGTAGGACAGAGGTGTGGGTGATGAGAGGATTCACCAGAGACAGAGTGGGGAGCAGAACAGGCAGATTGACTGAAATACACTGCTGAAGGGAGCAGTGGGTGAGACAGGAGCGGTCTGCTGCGCCTTGTGGGAATCTCCCTGGCTGGGTATCGAACTCATGCTACAGTGGCTCTGGATAACTTCATAGTGCTGCATTTAACCCGTTGTGCCACCAGGGAGGCCCTACATAGTTCAGTTTTGTACAATATTTGATTTCTTGCCTCAGATGTCGCTCCCGTAATTTCCCTACCACCATAGCACCCATGAACAGTCACCGCAGTTCCTTTTGCTCTTCCATCCTCTGTTTTAACTCCCTCCTCCCCTCTCCTGCTGTATGCCTCAGATCTATGGTCTGCCTGCAAGTTTTGTCTTTTTTCCTGACTCTTTTTTCTATTTCCTTATACTCTACTTGTAAGTGAATGCATCTAATGTTAAACTAATCCTTCATTCTTGGGATAAATCTTACTCATGGTATATAATTCTTTTCATACATTATTGGATTCAATTTGCTAATAATTTATTCAGTGTTTCTGTGTTTATATTTATATAAAGATCATGGTTTGTAGTTCTCTTGTAATATCTTTGTCCAGGAGGAAGGTGTTGGCAAGGTTTGTTTCTTCCGAGTGTGTAAGAAGGAATCTGTTCTATGCTTCGCCCTAGCTTTTAAATTTTTTGCTGGAGTTCTTTGGCATACATTGGTATTTCTTTGTCTATATCACTTGATGTCGAGTTAATTTTTACATTGTGTTCTCCCCAGGTGTGTCTATTTGCAGATTTTCCCTGCTTATAAAGATACAACTCAAGTTGATTTAGAGGCCAATCCTATTTCATTTTAACCTCATTTTAACTAAATATAACTGCGACTTTCCTACTTTTGAATATGGTACCATTCTGAGAGACTAGTAGTTAAGGAACAGAATTTTGATAAAGGGTGCACATTTCAACCCATAACAAATGATGTATCTTTCCTACACTTTCAAAAGATTTTGCACTTTCAAAAGATTTGTGACTCTTACAGATAGCTAGTAGTTGAATCTGTTACAGGGCAGGGAGAGAGGCACCCCACAAAACCCCAGACCTGCCCTGTTCTAAATAGGTTCTGCCACCCACCACATCAATACAAAACATATAGGACCTTTTATGGAAAGAAACTTTAATACAATTAGAAAAGACAGAGAAGACAAAGAATGTAGTATCTAAGTCAAACACCCAATGTTATTCAACTCCTCGTGGGTAAAAGTCCACCCAAACGGGATTGACCCAAAGCAAGTCTCGAAAGCCTGCCACAAGTCTAGAACAGCTTTTGGCAGGGACCCACACATAAGGGTCAGAAACAGCCAGACAATTCTGGAAGGAATCAAAATACCTTTTGGCAGGGACTCATACAAAAGGGTCAGAAACAGTCAGACAATTCTGAGAGGAACAGAACAAAATCAAAATCAAAATCAACACAGCCATCGTTAACCTCCCCACGGGTCTCTCACCCACATCTCTTTCAATCAGTCCAGTGCAGCTTCTTTACAAGTCTCTCTGCTCCTTGGGCCACTTCTGGCTCTCCATCCTTCTTCCGTCTCCTCCTGTCTTCCGTCTGTGTGTTCTGTCTCCTCTGTGTGTCCTCTGTGTGTGTGCTGTCTCTCTTCTCCAGCTTCTTATATATCCAACTCCTTATTCCCTACCTTGGATGGGACAGGGAACCTGGGACACACCATTTTTCCTGGGGACCACCCTGTTACAGATCTAGTAGGTTTATTTTTATCTACCCTAATATGTACTTTTTTGATTGAACTGCTTAAGCCTTTCTCACTCAATGTAATGGCAATTAGATTCATCTGCCACTTTGTCTTCTTTCTGTCTCATAACTTTTTTTGACTTTTTATTCCTTTTTCAGTTTTGGGGTTTTTTTAGCAGTAAATTACTATTTCTAATGTAGCATTTTAATTTCCTTGGTGATTTTTTTCACTAGTTTGGAGCTTCTTTAGCAATTGCTCTAGGACTTTCCATATGTAACTTGACTTACCAAAATCAGATTCAGATTTATACTAGCTTAATTCCTGTGATACATAGAAAAATCACTACAAAAATGCTCTGTTCCTTCCCCCCTTTTTGACATTATTGGTACACATATTCATGTAGGATGTTACAATCCTAGCAACATATTGTTGTTATTATAATTTTACCATTTAGAGTTATTATTTTGCTCAATACAGATTTGTTTCCCCCAAATCTTCTGCTGTTATTGGCAAATATATAATATTATGCAGATAATACATTTCTTTATGTAATAATCCCAACAATTCATTCTGCACCTGCTATTTTATACATCTGCTTTTTGAATCAGTTGAAAGAAGAGAGAAAATATATTATCTTTAAAATTACATAATTACATAACCAATGTTCATTGTTTTACAGATGAATTAAAAATACCCTGAGACAATTTCCTTTCAGCCTGAGAAATTTTCTTTAGAATTTCTTAGTAAGATGTGACTTCTATAAACAAATTATTTCTGTTTTTGCTAATCTGGGAAAGTATATAATTCTTCTTTGTGAGAAATAGCTTACTGGATATAGATTGGTGGTTGAATTTGTTCTTGAGCACTTTAAAAATGTTTTTGCACATAGGACCTCTAATGGTTCTACTGAGAAGTCAGCTATTCTTCGTACAGTGGTTCCCTTGTAAGTGGTGAGACATTTTTCTTTTGCTGATGCTTTCAAGACTTTTTTCTTTGACTGTCAGTATACTTCCTATGATGTATCTATTTGTGGATGCCTTTATGGTAATAATATGTGGAGTTTGTTGAGCTTCTTGGATGTGTAGTAAATTTGGAATATTCCTGTCTTTTAGTAAATTTGGAATATTTTCTGCCATCATCTCTTCAAATGTTTTTTCCATGTCTCTCTGTCTCCCCTAAGATTCTTCTTCTTTAATTACATGTAAACTGGTCTATTAATGGTGATTCATATTTGCTATTTCTTTTTTGAGAACATATATATATATACATATATGTTCTCAAATATGTTCTCATATATATGTTTTTTGAGAATATATATATATATAGAGAATATATATATATTGAGAATATATATATATATTTGAGAATACACACACACACACACACACACACACATACACATTATTTGTTTTTGTTCAAGTAACTGTTTAGGAGCAAAGGAAATCATCCCTTACCTCTCTAGGTTCATCCAGCTCTATTTGCTGACAGTTTAAATGTACTATTGAGTGCCTCTAGTGAGTTTTTCTTCTTCAGTTCTATTTCTCAGCCCAGAGTTCCCATTTGGTTCTCTTTTTGCCATTTTTATCTCCTTATTGGTATTCTTTATTTGCTGGAACATTGTCATATCTTCCTTTAATCTTTAACCATACTTTCTTTAGCTCTGTGAACATATTCGTAATGGCTGTTTCTAAACCTGTGAAATTTGACATTTGGTCATGCTAAGAGATACTGTTGCTTCTTATTTGTATTTTATCTTTCTGATTTCTTTGCCTGCCTTACAGTTTTGTTTGGGAAACAGGAAGTTTTAGATAATATATTATAGATACTTTAGGTATTGTTTGTTTGCAAAAGAGGGTTTGTTGTTTTCATGTAGTCCATTCCACTTGTACATCCCAGATGGAAAATGAGAGCACCTATGGTTGCTCTTCAAGAAGACACAGCTTTGTCTATGCCAAAGTCACCTTGGGCTAACAACTGTATTTAGAAGTTTCTCTTTTCTTTTTCACTGACCACACCCAACTGTTAAACTTCATTAATCTCCAGCTGATTATTCTATTGTTTTCAACAACGCTTTCCAACATATGCCCTTAAAAAAATACAATCAAATAGTGATTCCTGGCCTCCCTGGTGGCGCAGCGGTTGGGCGCTGCGCTGTGGAGCTGTTGGCAGCAGCGACACGAGTTCGATGCCCGGCCGGGGAGAGTCCCACATGGTGCGGCAGACCTCTCCTGCCTTGGCCGCTGCTCCCCTCAGCAGTGTATTTCTGATCTGCCTGTTCTGCTCCCCACTCTGTCTCTGGTGAACCCTCTCGCCGCCCCACGCCTCTGGCCTGTACCCCAGCTTGTATGTATAAATAAAAAATAAATCTTTAAAAAAAAAAAAACAACAGTGATTCCTTTAAAGAAATAGATTTTAGAGTCAGTGTTATTTTTCTAACCCGAGGAAGGATTTTCCCAACTGTCATATTCTCTAGTCTGCTAACTTACTAGCCAAGAGTCCATGCTTCATCATACTAAGGAATCTCTTACCAATTGCCTTTGCCCACAATCTCTAGTGTTCTTTATGCCGAATTGTGCTGCTACCATAATCACAGCCCCTGCTACTGGTGCTTTTCACCTTGGTAACTGTAACAGGATGGTCCCTAGGAAAAAAGGTGTATCCCAGGTTCCCTGCCCCACCCAAGGTAGGGTGGAACTGAGCAGGATTTAAGAAGTTGGAGAAGAGAGAGAGGACACACACACAGGAGACAGAATACACAGACAGAAGACAGGAGGAGATGGAAGAAGGATGAAGAGCCAGAAGTGGCCCAAGGAGCAGAAAGACTAGTAAAGAAGCTGCACTGGCCTGGACTGATTGAAAGAGATGTGGGTGAGAGACCCGTGGGGAAGTTAACAATGGGTGTGTTGATTTTGATTTTGATTTTGTTCTGTTCCTCTCAGAATTGTCTGACTGTTTCTGACCCTTTTGGATGGGTCCCTGCCGAAAGGTATTTTGGTTCCTCCCAGAATTGTCTGGCTGTTTCTGACCCTTATGTGTGGGTCCCTGCCAAAAGCTGTTCTAGACTTGTGGCAGGCTTTCGAGACTTGCTTTGGGTCAATCCCGTTTGGGTGGACTTTTTTTACCCACGAGGAGTTGAATAACATTGGGTGTTTGACTTAGATACTACATTCTTTGTCTTCTCTGTCTTTTCTAATTGTATTAAAGTTTCTTTCCATAAAAGGTCCTATATGTTTTGTATTTTTGTGGCGGATGGCAGAACTCATTTAGAAAAGGGCAGGTCTAGGGTTTCGGGCGTGCCCCCTCCCTGCCCTGTAACAGTAACCACCAGAGTTCTTGTCTCGGAAACCCGTAAAAAGGAATTCACAGACTTTTGAATAAGCAGAGAGAAGAAAATCTTGTTTAAGAAAGAAACTAAAAGCTTATTAGGAAAAAAGACAAAAAGTAAAGACTCGCAGGTAAAAGGTACCTGGGAGGGGCAGAGAAGCCAATATGGAGTTTTTGGTTTGGGATTATATATTTTCTTTCCCCCATTATTTCAAATTCCATCAGACTCTCTATGACTGGTTAGTGCTCAGTGGTCTCACCTTACATGCTAGGCAACTTCTTGTATCACAACCCCCATCTTTTGCATGCTTTCTATTATCTTTCCCGTCTTCCTCCATTTACCGCCCTTATCTCTTAACTTCCTTAATTCTCCGAGGTCCTTGCTTATCTGTCCCTGAAGCTGCCTAATTATTCTAACTTGCCCTTCATCTCATTCTTGTTAAATTTTTAAACTTTTTCTTGAGGTAACATTACAACACCTGTGTAAGATTCAAAAGTATAGGATCACACCTCTTCAAACGTTTTACCACAACCACTACCAAGGCATCCACAGTTCTCCATCATAGTCTATTTAACTCCATCCCCACTGTTCTTGTGCTCTTATCCATGCTGCTACAAACGACGTCAGTTCCTTTGGGAAGAAATTAGGAGCTATCTAGTTTATGTATGATTCTCCCCCCAGCCTAATTCTCATAGCCAGGGCTCTAGAGACAAAGGTGGTAACAATGCCAAGCTTCTCTCTGCATCATCACTCTGTTATAGAACCCCCAAATAGTGTAGGTCTAGAGATCCTATAGGAAAAAGAATTCACCAGAAGAGTTTCCGGTGAAGCAGCAAAGGCTTTATTAGAGGCTTGTGCAAGAGGTAACCAGTGCCAGAAAAAGCAAACCATAGCTTGGCTCCATGAGGGGAACTAGGAGACTTTAACATATAGGTCTGTTGGGGGGAAAAAGGACATCTGCTACAAACTCCACAGATAGGTTTATGGACCCCCACCTCAGATCAAAGAGATCCAAGACACTAAGGGCTACTAATCCCTTAATGCCATCATCATCATCGAAGAGAGGATTACTGGGAACTGAGGGGTGGAGTTAAGCACCAGGTTTGGTATATAACCAGACTTGTAGACCTTGGGGCACTCTTGGCTTCTCACTGGGCTACAGCATGCCATTGGGGGTTTCCAGCTCTTTGGATCTGGTAGGACGTATTTGCAGATATCTTTCTCTCTCTTCTCTCTTTTGTCCCTGAGTTATTCATTTTTTTATTTCCTTTTGTAAATAAATCTTTTATTAACCTTTTTGTGAGTGTCTGCAATTGCTCTTATTATAAGTCCTTTTTTAAGTGCAAGAGTGAGAACCCACAGTCGGGCACCCCATTGTATATCAGGGTTGCCCTGTAATAGGTCCACATAGTGGGTCAGAGGAGAGCAGTGAAATAGTTGTCCTAGATTGGTTCACACTTGTGCATGTGCAGACAGGTTACCTTCTAATTGTGCATGTGGAGCTTTTGGCCATTCCCCTCCAGGAAATTGTGGGAAAATTGTCAGTCAGGCTTTAATGATTTTTGTCTAATATAGTACATTTGTCCAGACTGGTGGGCCAAATTGTTTGGACAGGATGTTGGGACAGGACCCACCAGTTCATGATTTAGTTCTCTTATTCAAACAGATTGTTGAACAACTCAGCCTAAATCAATCTGCAATTCAATTCCCTTTTTCAAACAGGACATGGGGCAGTTCTTATTCTACTGACTCATAATTTCTTTTATCTAGACTATCTTAATGCTACTCTAGAAGGTGACTACTCAGTGGAGGGATGGGCACAGTTCCCTCTCCTTATATAGAACCACAGTCTCTCTCATAAGCTAGAGAAAGTTCAATCAGGATGCCACTATTCTTAGTACTACACTCTAATTAGAGCCTTCATTTGGAATGGGTGGAAGAAAGGGGTCCCACCTCTCATGAACTATCAACTAGAGCTTAGCTTCAGCAACAGGTAGCTGGCAAAGGATGAAAAGCACCAAATACCTATTCTTCCAGGGATAAAAGCCTTCTGGCTAAGAATGGAGAAAGAAGAGGTCATATATTCTTGGCTGTAGCAGTCTGGAGTGGACATTCCTTGCTGAAGTGGGATAGAGAGAAGGAAAAGGCAGTCTTGGTTCTCATATCATAGACTCTACTTTTCTTACTGAAATTTAATATGTTCTCTCAATTATTTTTTTATTTGCTCTTTGTCCTTAGGATCATTTCTGGATGCTTTGAATGATTTTTTTTTCTGTAAATTTCACAAAGAATTGGGTAAGCAGAACTTTGGACACTGTCATCCCAGACATTGATCCAAACTTTATTAATTTTTTTATACCTCTGATTTAATCAACAATGACATTGAGCTTATTTTATGGGCCATAGGTATAAAAATGAACAGGACAATATTCACACTATTGAAGAGAAAATGCTCTAGTGGAAGGCATAAACAAATCATTAGAACTGAAAGTGATAACACTGGTCAACAGATTTTTTACAAAAGTCATATTACTAAAATAAAATTAGTCATTTCCTATCAATTTGTATGTGCTCAACATGAATATGATGGTCAAATTCTAATTTTGGCTCTATTTTTTTGTAATCTGCAATAAATTGATGTTTACATCACGAAATGCATGTCAATCACTGGTCAACAAATTTTTACAAAAGTCATGTTACTGAGATAAAATTAGTCATTTCCTATCAATTTGTTTGTGCTCAACATGAATATGACTGTCAAATTTGAATTTTGGCTCTACAAAATTTAATTTTGTAATCTGCAATAAATGGATGTTTACATCACGAAATGCATGCCAACAGTAACAGGACTACGGTTAATACCTGTAAAAAATCAAGTCATAGACTACTTCTTAGATTTCTTAACTTGTCTCTTGTACAGCTGTTCAGGAGTATCTCTGGGGAGTGTCCAGCAGTAGTCAGCCAGCACTGTAGTGGGCCATTTTCCCTGGTATCTTTGTTCCACTGATGCGATATCTTGATGAAAACATTCGCCATGTCATCACGAACCTTACCACAGTTTTCAGGGAAGAAATCCAGATGGGAATGAAGGAAGTGGATCTTTAGAGACATATTGCAGCCAAGTTGTTGATACTGCATCAGCATGTCTTCTACTAGTTTCTTGTAGTTTTCTGCCCTAACATTCTCAAGAAAATTTGTAGACGCTAGGCAAAGAGCATTCCATGCTTGTTTCGCATCACCCTGCAGCAAGTTGTTGAACCGGTCATGGCAATGCAGACAGAATGTTTGGGTAGACTATTCTTGACTTCTTTTGCTTCATTATTCTGCTGGAAAGAGGAGGAACCAAGCAGATGTAATAGTCTTTTATGTGGTTGCTTGGCTCTCTCCACACCATGGGGACTGAAAACAGCAGTGATGGTCTTTTGCCATTTAATCACTGCAAAAGCTGTGTTGTCCATGTAGCACAGCATGTATATGGGGCCCAAGGCTTGTCTTGGTCACCAACCTTGCATCTGAAGTAAAGATGATAAGACTTCTTCACTTGAGAAGTGATCCTTTTCTTCTGGTGGGCAAATGTCACTTCCCCACAAATAGAGCAGAAATTGTCCACGCTATTTACGCACTTTCGAGGCATTACTGTTCTGTATTGTGCCTAAATGGATAAAATAATAACAGTTCTATGGAACAGTTGCTTAGACTGTCTCGCACAAAGTCTGAAATATTTTCAGTGCTTAACCTTTCCGACAGGGCTTTCTATAGTGCACTGCTGACATCAGCTTACTTCAGCAGCCACCTAGCAATAGTATTGCATTGCATCAGAAAATGATGCAATCATCTCTGAATGATGTGTGCATGACAGTATTATGCAATGCGATGCAATATTACATCATTCTAGGCTGATTTAGGATGTTGTTGCAGTCCTAATGGATAAATTTACATGGTGAAACTTATAAAATGAATTATATGAAATATCTTCCAAATGAGAGCTAATAAAAAATTTTCAAGGTTATATTCATGTTCAGCACACCAAGATACTACAGATTAGGGCCTTTTAATTAATTAATTTATTTATTTATTTTTTATTTTTTATTTTTTTTTTAGATTTATTTTTTTTTTTATACATACAAGCTGGGGTACAGGCCAGAGGCATGGGGCGGCGAGAGGGTTCACCAGAGTCAGAGCGGGAAGCAGAACAGGCAGATCAGAAATACACTGCTGAGGGGAGCAGCGAGCGAGGCAGGAGAGGTCTGCCGCACCATGTGGGATTCTCCCCGGCCGGGCGTCGAACTCGCGTCGCCACTGCCAACAGCTCCACAGCGCAGCGCTTAACCGCTGAGCCACCGGGGAGGCCCTATTTATTTATTTTTTAAATATTTATTTATTTGTGCATACAAGCTGGGGTACAGGCCAGAGGTGTGGGGCGGCGAGAGGGTTCACCAGAGACAGAGTAGGGAGCAGCACAGCCAGATCGACGGAAATACAATGCTGAGGGGAGCAGCGGGCGAGGCAGGAGAGGTCTGTCATGCCATGTGGGAATCTCCCCGGCTCCGAACTCGCGTTGCCGCTGCCGATAGCTCCACAGCACAGCACCTAAACACTGTGCCACCGGGGAGGCCCTAGGGCCTTTTTAATTCAGTAATGATCTCACTGTTGACCAGTGTAATTATTATAATAGAAAGTATATAAAGGCCCATGAAAGCACAGAGAAATAGGTTACAGTTTTTGGATTAGAGGTGGGAACAATACAAGATTTCATGAACAGGGTTAGAATCAAAGAGTAACTTGGGAACACTTCAGCTTTGCTAGATACATTATCTCTGAAAGCCATTTCAGCAAACCAATTATTAAAATTATCATGCCAATATCAATATTATTTTATATATTGAAAATTTTCTTAATTTTATTTTTACTTTTTAAAAATATTTATTTATCTATGCATACAAGAGCTGGGGTGTAGGCGAGAGGTGTGGGGGGTGGCTAAGATGATTCACCAGACAGAGTGGGAGCAGAACAGGCAAATTGACTGAACTACACTGTTGAGGGGAGCAGTGGGAGTGACAGGGGAAGTCTGCTGCCCCATGAGGGAATCTCCCTGGCCAGTAATCGAACTCATGCTGCAGTGGATGTGGATAGCTTTATAGGCTGAGAATTAACCCCTTGCACCACCAGGGAGGCCTCTAAAATTTTCTTAGTTTTTTTTTTAAATATATATATTTTTATTTTTATTTATGTCTTTTACATTTTGTATTCCCCTTGGGTAGCCCACCACCAATTCACCCGTGATCCATCTCCATGGTCCCTTGTGTTCTTTTCTATTCCATTTTGTGCGCTTTTCCTTCCCCTCCGCCTCCCCCCCGCCCCCCCCTGCTGATTGTCTCTCTCCTATTTGGTTTCCTTATAGTCCTGTTATAAGTGAAACCA
>PVIJ01011699.1:0-53360 GCA_004024925.1 Scalopus aquaticus
AGAGAAAAGCAAGTAATAAACACTGTTCTATTTCCAACTTTATTCCAGACACTAATACAGCTGAAGGAAAGAGTGAGAGGGAAAGTCACTGCCTTTTTCTGATTTGTGTCTAGATCTGATTGCTTCTGAGGTAGATGTCAGATGACCACTATCTCCATTTCCCTCCCACTGTCTCCTCTAGCGGCAGGTGATACCAAAGTGCCTTTTAATTTTTTTTAAATTAAAGAATATGTACTCCATACATTTATATCTTCTAATGTGATTTTAGGGAGAGATATCACAAGCAAAGCTGTTTCTTCAAAGGAAGGCACCACGTATGCCATTTTAAGAGCAGTATTTCCCTCTTGTGTATCTACTTGAATGTCTTTCCGTGAGTTAAATACCTGAATGTGGACAGACATGACTATTTCTAGGAGAAATTTCTGTTGATCAATATGCAGGAATTCACTTTAGCACTGGCCCTCACAGAAAGATTTTCTAGAACAGAATGAGCCACAGGGAGAATGATGCACAAGACAATGTCCAAAGATGTGCCATTATGCCACTTAATGACAAATGGAGGTGACATCAGTCAACAATCCTAGGAAAGTAGGCTTTCCCTGAATAATGATGATTCAAAAAATACATCATATTTTACTGGAATCAATAAAATTACAAGCAAATATCATAGTTATCCAATTATGGAACCAGTGTATGTGACTGCACTAATGGACGCCTTAAATGGAAATTACTGCTAAATTCCTAAGTAAGCCATCCCCCACTTCAGAGGCATTGTAATCCATCTCTTACATCAGATGAACTGTGAGACTTATCCTTCTGATCTCAAAGGCTTTACTGCTTTTCCTCATTCCTCTCTTATATTTACTAATCCTTTCACCTCTCCTTTCCAAGTTTATAATTTAAATGCAATCTATTCACTACTGAAAGAAGGATCCCAGTGTAAACAGGATGCCTCTTTACAGCCAAAGGAGCTTAAAACTGGCTCTACAATGGTCTGGGTTCTATCAGGACAATCTGGGGAGCCGCACTGCTCACTTGCCTTCATAAACAGTTAAAGCAGGGCACTAACTTTGGGGTTCTCCCCTGCCTGACTTCTTTCATGTGGCCTTGCGGCATTTCATGTTTGATGGAAAAGTCCTTGAGGGTTAGAACTGATCCCAGATAAGTACGTTAGTTTGTCATGAGAATGGATTTTGGGTTTATTACTTAAAAGTTCCAAAAGAGCAGAAGGGTTAATTTGACATTCATGCTTCAAAATCCTAGATGGTCATTAAAAAGGAAACCATATTTTGGGGCACTGGAATAAATATAAAATATCTACATAATATATTTTTAAGAATTACAGCAGTATATGCAGGATGATTCTAATTTAGTTTATCATACTTATGTGTATAAATACACATTCACAAACAATTGGGATGTCTGAGTGGTGAGATTAGAGATGATCATTTAAATACTTGGGTATTTTCCTGATTTTCTACAATGAGCACTTATTACCTTTATAATCAGAAAAATGTTTTTAAAATGAATATTGTCTTAAAAGATACACTCACAGGGGATGTTGTAAAAATCTTTTGTGGGAATAAAATTACAATTATTATTATCATCTTGCTTTTTCTTAAAAAAAAATGAGCCTCATGTTATAACTCAGAATGGTAGCTAATGAGCAAATATAGGCTGTGGAAGAATGTGTATGCAATGACTATACAGGCAAAAATTTGATAAACCTATCCGAAGTCTAGTTCTAAAATCTGCTGAAATCCATACTAAATCAGAAATTCATCCATTCCAGCAAAGCATTACATATATATTTGACATTATATATTTTTATTTCTGCATATATAGATAATTTTCCATTCCACATAGGGTGTTGGCAAATTAATATACCTCCATGAATTAAACTGTAATGCCAGCTAGCAAGAATTCAAGTTCTAATGTTAGCATTTATTAAAGTAAGTTATTTTCCATTTCCATTTCTCAAAGAAAATATACATTTATATAGATACAGATATGAAAACCTGTCTACGCAGGTACACAAAATCAAACTTAGTCCTACCAAGTTGAGCTACTTAAACAACTGTAGTTTTCTAGTTTCCTTAGTAAAACGAGTCCTAAAATTACTCATGTCCAGAAGGATCTTGGATGGCAAGCATCACCTGCACTTCCAGACAGAATGAACACAGTTGAGAAGAGCTGTAGAAACTCTGTTACCCTCACACTAAGCTCTGATTAGTTCCAAAGAACAAGCTTTTATGGCTGGCGATATCTTTTGTAGGTCTATCTTTTTACGCAGAAGTCAGTGATTATGGAAAAAGTTTTGCTAGAATAATGCAACCAGTTTGTGAAAAGAGGAAAAAATATATGTAGAAGTGGAATCAGCAAATATACTAACACTGTAGAAATAAGGAGTCAGTAGAGAGAGAGAGGATTTGTAAATAACAGTTGGTGAGAGAGAGTGAAGCCTGGAACTTTATAAGCTTTGAAGACCCATAAAGGTAGTATCCAATTTACAAGTGTTTAAATGTATATTCAGAGTTCATTAAGGCCTAGTGAGCATACACATATAATTATGTATATAATGCATACATGTAACATGCAAATGTATATGTGCATGGAGAGAAGTCAATTCTTGCAATATAAATTCTAGCTTTCTTTTTTTTTTAAGATTTGTTTATGCATACAAGCTGGGGTACAGGCCAGAGGCACTGGGCAGTGAGAGGGTTCACCAGAGACAGAGTGGGGAGCACAACAGGCAGATCGATGGAAATACACTGCTGAGGGGAACAGCGGGGGAGGCAGGAGAGGTCTGCCCCGCCTTGTGGGAATCTCCCTGGCCGGGCGTCGAACTCGCGTTGCAGTTGCTGACAGCTCCACAGCGCAGCGCTTAACCGTTGTGCCACCAGGGAGGCCCAAATTCTAGCTTTCTCTAGAAGCAAAGGACACTGAGTAAAAGGGAAACTGGGCACATGCATGTGATCTTTTGAAAGTGGAGAATGGAAAGTATCAATTTTCTTACCATATATAAAGTTCAGAGAAAGCAGCAGTAGAGACTACAGGTATGAGTCATCTGATACGATGTGAAAGCCTGGAAAGCCTTCTGTTGGAATGATTCATTTAAGCTAAATCAAAGTTTACTGAGCACCTGTAATTCTTTAGGCATTCATTTCTCTAGCTGACTCACTCCTTAGTGAAGAGACCCAAGTGGACGGCATCATAGATACCTTCTGAAAGGTGGTGGTATGACATGTCCTACTGAGACACTTGTCATCTTGTACTGTTTTATGGTGTAAATGATTTATTTAATTTGGTTTATTCTTCTAATATCTTTCCCAGCAGATGCTTCAATAGCAACATGAGTTCTCCAGGATTAAAAGTGTGAGGACAGGTTGAATGTGCTAACACTACTGGTTTCCAAAATAAAACCTTCATTGATTGACTGCCTAATCATCATCAAGAGTCACTCATTTATCCAATGCTTTCAAATATATGTGAATAGAAGGATGACAAAAGACATCTTTCTGGAACAATCTTCTCTAAAAGATCACTTCAGAATCATAGGCTAAAGCTTTATTATTGCTGTATAATTGCAGAGGACACTTAGAGGAAGCTAGGTCAAGCACTGCTATCATCTTTCTCAGATACTGAGTCAAATTACATATTGGGCTTTATCCATATTTGACAAAGTTAATACAGAGAGGATAGAGGAGAAAGTTAATCCACTCTATACACATTACATGGAAGTTTTAGTTTCATTATAAGTCAAAGATGAAACTTCTAATATTATTTTGGTTTAGAATTCTGCATCTTTAGTCACATAAGGAAGTAGCTTATATTTAAAAATTTGTATTATTGCCTGATTTTGGCAATAAAGTTTATCAAGACTCAAACTTACTTTTCTGTATCTTTGTATAAACTAGAATTGCTTAAATAGCAGAAACACTAACAAAACTATCAGCTACTTAGCTGCAAAACTGCTTGAGTGTGGAATTTGTTTAATAGTAAACTTTAAAATTTGTTTTCCAATTCTGTAGATGATTATTGGTTATACATTTTAAAAAATTATTAGTTTTGTTTGATAAAAATTACCTCCTCACTCTAGCCTGTACTGCCGGAGTTATACATAACATTTTATTGGTTTTTAATTATCTTCTCTATCTAGGTTACAATGCTGTCTTCATTTTTACAGAATATATTTCTATTTCCTCCTCTTAAGAGTGTTTTTGATAGTTTTATCTATTTATTGGTCATTTCTTTTCAAATATCACTTCTCTGTTTTCTTTTCTCTGGTTATAACTAAAATAGACCTTATTGACTCACCCAGGGGAAGAGGCTGTTCCTGGTAGATTGAAATATCTCCTCCTGGTCCAGGTTAACCTTGCCTTTTCTGGGCCTCCTGAGCTCTTTATAATCTTCATATTCTATTGAGAAAATATTATCTTTTTTTATTCTTCTATTTCCTCCTTGTCTTTAACCTTCTGCCTGGATGCCCTTCCCATTTTTTTTTTTTTTTACTTTTTTTTTAAGTCAGAAAATGGCTTTCCTGCATACAGACCATTTAATTATACATGTGTGGACAGCAACAGATAATAAATAGATTCCATGCTTTTTGGTTCTGCAAGGGGCAGGGATGGGGAATGCATCAAAAATTAGGTCCAGTAATAATGGGCTACATTATTGAGTTTTTCTGTTTACTTAATACCCGGAAACAGCAGCATCTACTGTAAATCAGTACTGAGTCTGGACTCTGGAGAGCAGGAGATTAAGGGTATAGGTCTTTGTGTGCATTACTTTTTCTGCCAGACTAAAAAATTAAGTCTTCTCCAGGAGATCTTTCACCTAATTTCCCTTGTATTATTTACTCAAAAGACTAGGGAGGTGCACAGAGTCAATTTTTTTTAAATTCTAATTGTATTTTTTACAATTACTTGAACCTGCAAAACTGCTTGAACTGGTTCAAAACATTATAAAAGCCTATTTGTTTTGAGGGATTCAAATTTCAGTGGTTTAGATCAAGTCATCTGAAGTCAAGTGAGACAATTACTGCACCAGACAAATGGGAAAGAAATTTCTAAATTTCAGTGCATGGCTCTGACAGCTCTGATTTCAAGATGAATCCATTACCTACAAGTGTTTCTAAGCAAGGGACACAGTTCCCATAACAGACACCTCTAAAGTATATAGGACAAGTTAGATCATCACTGAGAGACTCTATACTATTCAGTGATGAAGGCCGAAATGGAAAGATCCAACCCCCTTCAGGTTTTTTACAGGTTTTGAGATGGAAGGCTCTTGTTTTGGGTTACTGGTGGTTTTGAAAGTCTGCATTAGAAAAGTACAGTAGGGGCCTCCCTGGTGGCGCAACGGGTTAAGTGCAGTGCTGTGGAGCGAAGATGTCTGCAGCCAGGGAGATTCCCAAATGCCTCAGCAGACCTCTCCTGCTTGGCCCACTGCTCCCCTCAGCAGTGTATTTCTGTCGAACTGCCTGTTCTGCTCCCCACTCTGTCTCTGGTGAACCCTCTTACTGCCCCACACCTCTGGCCAGCACCCCAGTTGGATGAATTAATAAATAAATCTTTTTTAAAAAAGTACACTAGGTGCATTAATTGTGCTTCCTAGTGACATAAAAGAAGTCAAACAGGACAGTGTTTGAAAAGAAAGTCCTCTGCTGGGCATTCTGTAACTCTGACTCACCAACATTCAGAAGTGAATTTTATGCCACCGACAACACATCTCATGCCTTCACTGTGTCCCCAAAGTCAGACAGAGTTGTAACAGTTCTGTGCCAGAAGACCACTCACAGCACTGACATGGAAATTAGCACACCGAGTGTCCCACTTTGCAGCCTCATCCCTTGATTTCCATGATTTGACAGGAAGATGATATCAAAGGCTGCAGAAAGGTGTTAAGGGAGAGCTCAAATGCTGGTGTGTGTGGTGGAATAGGTGAGCCATTAGGATCGCATGTCACACGCTGACAGGAGAGGGAGTGTCGGGCAACCCTGTGAGTGAAACATTGAACATGGCCCCTATCATAGAAAATATGCTTTTTGTTGAAACTCTCACTGTCTAGAGGGAGGGGCAACCCTTCTGGCATGAATGCTCCACTGCTGTGAGGACCCAGTAAAAGGTCTTCTCAGGGTTTGTTTAAAAAGGTCAGCTCAGGAACTACTGACCCCCGTGACTTCATCCTGACAGTTCCAGCCCTCTCACAAAAATCACGCTTGTCACTTCTAGCCTCCTGTGCCTTTCAGAAAACAAAACCCTCTACCACCTGCCGTCCATTATTCTGTCCGTGAGCAACATGCGCTCTCCTCAGCTGATATTTCAATTTATTTGTGGTTAGATGTGCAATAATCCTCTGACTGAAGCTAAGGGAACAGTTTAAAGATTGAAAACAAAACAAAGCCAGTGCTTCAGACATCTCTTCATGCAAAGCTAACCAGACACAAAAATGTGGCTAATTCTCATCCACACAAAAGCAAAACTAAGACACGCAGATGGTCAGTGGCTGCCCTCTGCAGAGGGAGAGGCAGGGTTGGCTCCAAGTAACAAATAATTATCCAGGTCCTTTGTAAATCAAGTTGTACCACTTCTCCTGTGAGCATCCACAAAGACGGCTGCATATATTTGCTATTAGTTCCTTCTTTGTCTGGGGATTTTGTTAATGCCCTTTCTTCCTATAAGTTTGTGTCGCCTTGTTCTCACATTTGACACCAACTAAAATAGCCTTGCAGAACCTTTGTTTCTATTTTCTTCAAAATGTGTATTCCTCAATGAGGTTTCATCTTAATCTCTTCTTTTCAAAAGAATATGAATTGAACATGCAGAGAATCAGCCTAACAGGACCGATTATCAATTTCCATTTCCTTTCAGCGCCTTTGCCACCCGTGGGTCTCCTAGACAGCTTTCCTTGAAGACAAAGGGTGTCTGAAATGGACAACTTTATTTTATACACTGGTTTCTCTGAGTGGACCACAGAGACTCTTCGCCCATAATAAATCCTTCCTCTGACCCCTTTATATAATGCACAGCTGAGCTAAAAAGGAAATCAATGTTGCAATTTTAATTTAGCACTTTCATTCTGTTAATTTATCTAAAAAATCCTATGCCGTGACTTTCCCTTGTCAAAAACAGCCAATTGCTGTCAATGTGAAAATGCTTTGAGTTTGTCTTTTTCTTAAAGAGTACGGCTGTAAAAACCATGGGTCACACACGAAGTCCTTCGTGGTTTTCTCATGAGCACAAAGCTCCTTTTGAAATCAATGTGAGCGCAGGAAGGTAGAGAAATGCATAGGGTCTCTGGGGAGAAAAAAATCTGGGCCTCCATCATTGTTTAGTTTTGTTAAGGATGCTCATGCACCACTATAAAAATGGAGGCCAAGTGTCTGAAGTGTGCATTTGATGGTGAAGCTGATCATTTTAGGAGGCCGGGGATTTTTAATTATAATTCATCCCTGAGGAGAGTTCTGAGTAATGAGCAACACTGTGTTTTCTGTCAGGGCACCATAAACCACTCTTCGGTTTCACTCTTTTCTCTGTATTTCAGAACCTGAGAATAAGCCACGGACGAAGCCTTGCAATGCTCTAGGGGACAGAGGCCGGCTCGATACCACACAGCATCCCGTGCCATGGTGGGGTGAGGGGGAGGGAAGGACCCCAAGGGAGAGGGAATCTGCTGCTTTCTCAACATGAGTCTTACGCCAAAGAGATCGTGCTTTCAAGTCTTTGGTAAAATCATCTTCTTAGTGAAACTTCTAACCATTCCTTAGGAATCCAATGATTTTCCTATCTCCCATCAACTCCAAGCCCTATCTATACTCCTTCCAAGCCTCTTTTATTCTCCTTAGCATTTATCACTTTCAGACTCATTTATTATTTATCTTTATGCCAAGTAAAATACAAATGCCCTATTTGCCCAGTGTTTTTGCCATATGGTAGGCACTCAATGAATGTCTCTCAACGAAATGTTTCAAGGCCACATATGCCAAGTTGCCCTGTGTGCAGGAATGGCAGCATTAGACCTCTATTGTCACCCCAAAACTGAGGCCCTGTGTAAAGGGGCTCTGGGAGACTGGCTCACGTCTGGTTGTGCTTGGAAAGAAAACTGCTCTTGCTCTAAGAACCTTCCCCATCTTTACAAGAACTGAATATGGTATAGAAGGAGAAATCCAGCTCCAAAACTAAGACAAGGAATTAACACAAACATAAGTAGTTGGAGGATGGGACTAGTGTGTTATACAGACAAACCCAGTGGATTGGAGTTGACACCAGACTTCAGCTACTGGCCAGATTGATTTAAAAAAGTAATGTGGTCCATTGTCACATAGGCAGGCTGTCAGGTGCTGCAGGGGAGAGTGGCCTCACTGATGTCTACAGTACACCACAATCCAGGGAGGTCAGCCTATAATATTCAAGTCCAGGGAAGGACACGAAGTGTATGATCTGGAATCTTAAAGGATGGCAATGCTTTCAGGAGTAGAGAGGAGATGAATGGCATTGCAAGCCATGAGAATGGTTGTTAAGAGAAGCAGAATGCATTTGAGGAACAGTGATTAGCCTCATGTAGTCTACTTACTTCGTGACATGTTTTATGGGGGTTTAGGGGAGATAATCCAGAAAGACAGGCTGCTACTTATATTGGAGGCTGGATTTTTTTTTTTGTGTGTGTGTGTGTGTGTGTGTTGTATTATTTTATTGAGGGAACCACCAATGGCTTTTAAGGAGCGGTAATATTTCACTCAGAAGTTTGGGCTTTAGGCAGAACACTGTTTTCTGTGAGGGCACCATATACTACTCTTTGGTTTCATTTTATTTTTGTGAAGGTACAGTGGTAGAGGTAACAACAGTTAGTCAAGTAAATAAATATTTGTTAGTATTGAACTATGAAGTTTAATAACTATGGAATCCACCCAACTTCTAATCTGGAAGCAAAGGAAGAAAGCTGAATATACTACAATAGAATCATAGACTTTTCAAAAACTTCCCAGACTTTGCAACTTTGCCCAGATTAAGAAACTCTTCTTTATTGCCAAACCAAACCTTTAAACCTTTATTATAACCAACTTTATCTGATTTCATCCTATATGTACAAAGAATTACCATATGGCATTGCCACAAGTCATACTGTTATATGACTGAAGAAAGCAAGTAAATTTTGTTGAAATAATCTATTCTCTAAAAACCCTGTTGCTTTAATTTATTCTTATATCACATATTTTATCCTTTTAGTTAAAAAAGCTTCTTAGCTCTTTTACATTTCTAACATTTGTTTCTGAAAACTGAAAACAAGACTGTATCTTGACCTAAAATGAAACTGTAGAGGCTAGCAGACGATCATTTGATGACTTTCATGTCGTTAACTTTTTAGTCTTCAAATGCACTGATCTGATTAGTCAAATTAAATATAAGGCTGCCTACACTCTCAGATATTGTGTTTTCTATACTTAGACCTAATCAGATCAGAGCATCCGCTATTATCTTCAAAATAAAGGTTAACTACCACGTGGCCAGGGAACAGTGAAGCATGATTTATTTATTTTAAAGGTAAAGCCTCTATTTTCAGTTGGTGCAATATAGACTAAAATTTTTATTTTTTAAAATACTTTATTTATGCATATAAGAACTGGACTATAGGCCAGAGATGTGGGGGTTGGGGGGGTGAGAGGATTCACCAGAGACAGAGTGGGGAGCAGAACAGGGAGATCTACTGAAATACACTGCTGAGGGGAGTAGTGGGCGAGACAGGAGAGGTCTGCTGCACCCTGTGGGTCAGCTCCCTGGCCTCGGATCGAACTTATGCTGCAGTGGCTGGAGATAGCTTGATAGCACTGAGACTTTAACCTTGTGCCATCAGGGAGGCCCCTAGACTAAAAATTTTAATGTTAACATAATATTGTAGGTTCTCTTATGAATTCCAAAAATTGGATATTTTTACAAATCAGAAACATATTTGCCTTGCAAATATGCACTAACTACTAAGTTATGCACACAAAGATTTGACCATACTTCCTATACATAAAATTTATTTTCCTAATAAATTCTGCTTCCAATATTAAGGTTGGGGTTTTACCAGTTCATTGAGACTTGGTCCTTTATTATCTTCTGAAATTGGTACTATCAAATGAATTTAAGAAAACCAGTAAAAATTCAATTGAATTGAAATATAGTACCTTCAATAGCCCACAGGACTCTGCTACTTTCTAAATCCAATAAACTGAGTAAATATATGAAGAAAAATATATATGCCCCTTGACATCCCATTTATATACTAGCTTATTTATGAAAATTTCCTTTATTGGTCCTCTGAATGTAAGAAAATCAACAATCTAGATGCTTTAAAAATGGATGAAAGCATTTACTCACCAAGAAAATACACCTGAATGCATATACAAATGCATATCAACATTTATTTTTTTTTTGTTTTTATGTCTTCATTCACCTTTTCCTATTTTATTTTTCATTCAATATTTAACAGATTAATTTTGTAAGTTTCATCACAACATACTAAGCATCCTGGTTCCTATTTAGCCACTGCTGTGTTTAAGCAGACACCTTTATTGAGTTGTCAGGGCCGTGCAGGTTCTGAGCCCTGCAGCATTTAGAAGCAGTGTGGGTGATTCAGGCCAATGTACAATAATGAATCTGGGTCCCTGCCAAATATGGTCTGCCATCGTGAAGTTCCTCTCCTGCATGCTAAATCATGATGGCATTTCCCACATTTCACTTTTCCTTGGATTTTGTTTCATTAAAGAACTTTGGAAGAAGTATTTCACCTGCAATTTATACTCAGTTTCTAGAGGAAAATCACTGATCAGTTATTGGATTTTGAGTTTGGAATGTGGGGACCACAGGAAATTTCATAATGAACTTCTTCCTTATCACTTTACTGAAACAAATGGATCCCTTGCCCTGCTCCAAAGAGCACAGATTTCTGGTGTTTTACTAGGTTATTATTTGACCAGATAGATTTTAATCCCTAATAAAATAATTTGCCTAAACCTTAGGTTATTTATTTATTTTTTAAAACTGTTACAAGAAACAGTAAATGGTTATATTAACTGGGTCACAGCACTTTAACATTACAATTTAATAACTATTCTAAGTAATTTTTAAAACACAGAGATGCACACTTTCCTAAGGGATAGCCCAGGGAAACCAAAGAATCTATTAACTCCGAGTATAGATTCTATAGGTCAGTGTCCACATCGGAGTTTGCATTTTGCATTTTATATTCTTTCCTTTGACATACTGCAGTGTCTACCAAGGATGTAAAAATATAGTCTCCATGGCCCATTTGGTTTTAGAAAGACATTAGAGGTAAAACATTTGGTTTCAATGGATAGAAGTCCATTGAAAAACATTTTAAGTTACTAAAATTTGCTGGCATCGATGGACACCCTGGTTAAATCACTATCACTGTTCTCCAGTTCCAAGTATTTGTGCATCTGCATAAAGAATAGCTTATCTGATCTTCTCTGAGTGATTCACTCGGGGAGCTTTGCCTTGAGAATTTAGGAAAGTCACTTCTTTTATCTGCAGAATGTGGAGACCAGACATGCTCTAAAAACCCATGGGCTCTCACATGAGGAGTTACAGTAGTAACTTTCTGTGTGAAAGATAAGCTCTAGTTTTACCCTGAATAACCTTTGGAGAAAATGAGTAAGTAACTTAAAGCCACAACTACTGTAATAACATTTTAGTTTTAATAGGGAAATCTTTACCACAGATTCTTTTACAATAAACTAGTGAGAAACAAATAAACCACTTGTTCTGAGAAGTAATAAATGGTTTCAAGGATTTGTAATAGCAATTTTCCAAATTAGCTCTTGTATTAAAGTTTTCAGAAAAGAGGAACTATTTTAGGGAAAGGTAAAGACTGTTGGTAAATGGAAACTGAATACGTATGATTGTGTGCCCTACTTTTTGTGGGTGAGGCTCCTTCTCAAGATTATCTCAAGCACATGAGATCATTTTTGCTTAACAAACAAAACAAAAAAGTATTGCATCTTAGACAATCCGATTTTCTTGTTACTCAGAAGCATCTCACTTGTCAAAAATTAAAAAGATTTCAGTAAAGCCTCAAACCATCTACATTGATGTCATAGAGAATTTCCATTTTATAACTTTCTTGTACATATGATTATTAGAACTATGCTGAATATTTGCACATTTCTGGGATGGAAGAGACAGGCCAGAATAAATCATAATAAGCAATAAACTATTTTTGTATGGATGGGTTCTTTTAAAGGGCTTAGAAATAGTTGATTCTATTAGTGAAGAAAAAATGTAAATCTTTCCTTTCTTTTGATACTACCAGTGGTTTATACATCTTTTTGAGATTGATAGTGAAATGATTGACTTTGGCCTTGGTCTCGTTTGATGTCATAGATTCTCAATTTTCAGGATAAAAATGAGTGAAATTTAAAGTACAGTGAGACATTTTCTAGACTATTCCTTTGACCTCCATTTTCACAGAGGAGCTACTAAATGATAAGTAGTTGGCAAAATTGAGGGGCAGTGGCCATTTCTCCACTTTCAGTATAAGATTCTCAACTAATTTAAATTGGGGTATTTTCTCTTTAGTCTCCAACTTCTAAACATGAGTAGCTGATAAATGTGCTCGCATTAAACTTGTAAGTATGATTATCTGACACACTTGATTCCATCCTAATAATTTTTATTATCTATAAAATATAAAGCATTTCTATATAAATGTCTTATGGACAAAGGACTTGCTTTAACTTATTGCTTTATTCTCTGGTCCACACTCACATCGCAACTTAACTAAACTCATTCCTGCCCACATATGCTCCGATACATCTCATACCTCTGGGTGTTTGCACATTCTGTTCTTTAGGTCTTACATACTTTTACTGTGTTCTTAAGCTCCACTTCTTTAGGTCTCAGCTTTAATACTATCTCATCTGGGAAGTACTCCCAGCAATCACTTCTGTAACACTTGAATTAACCCTGCCATAGCATTTACTCCAGAAAGCTGAATACTTATTTTTCCCTCTGGCTAGCTCCTTGAAAGGCAACAACTGAATGTTATAGTTCTTTTCCCATTGTTTTGTTCTTTTATTATAGTTTTATTGGCACATTATCTGTCTCACATATACTTGTTGAGTAAATGAATGAATGGTGAAATTTCACCTTGTCTTTACTGTGCTTTCTGCACATGATTTCTCTATTTCAGGTCTTTTGAATCCTCTAAATATAGTACCGGAGTTTCTCACATCCTATATTTTTGTGACATTTCTTTCTTGCTCTTGTCTGGATAGTCATTCAGCCATTCAACAAATACTTGTTGAATTTTATTTATATAGAATGTACTTTGCAAGGCTGAAGAAAGAACTCCAAGAAAAATCATGCTTGAGTGTTGCCCTCAAGGGTTTACAGTCTAACAGAAAAGAGGAGATAGACACAAAGAACACTATCACCAAAGTAAAAAATGGTAGAAAATGGTGAAATCATAGAAATGATATATGGGGAGATAAGACTGAGTCCTGAAACATGAACAAGGCCTTAAAGCATATGAAGCATCTGGGCCTCCCTGGTGGCACAGCGGTTGAGCGCTGCGCTGTGGAGCTATCAGCACCGGGCGATGCGAGTTCGACGCCTGGCAGAGGAGAATCCCCCATGGTGCGGCAGACCTCTCCTGCCTTGCCCGCTGCTCCCCTCAGCAGTGTATTTCTGATCTGCCTGTTCTGCTCCCCGCTCTGACTCTGGTGAACCTTCTCGCCACCCCATGCCTCTGGCCTGTACCCCAGCTTCTATGTATAAATAAATCAATCTTAAAAAAAAAAAAGCATATGAAGCATCAAACACCATGGTCTACAGAGAATAGTCATTCCAGGTGATAAGATAACAAGTGTGAAGAAAACAGAGGGAGACAGAAAACATGTGAACTACAGAAAAAAGCGTGACTGGAGTTAACAGTTTATGAAGAACTGTAACAATGATGATGATATGTTGAAGAGGGAGCGTGGATCTAGATACTAGGATGGGCTCAAAGGAATTCAACAGATCATGGATTTAAGACTAGTCTTGAATGCCAGGTTATGTAGTGAGACTTCTAGTAGACAAAGGGAACTACTGAAGCTTAGGAACTGAGTTATAAATCTCTCATTGACTGACTCTTGCTTCAGTTTCCTACACAATATTTCTGCATCTGTTTTTCTCTACAAAGCTACAGAAAAACCTCTCATTCCATTTCAGGTTCTTTTCCTTATTATTTTATGACATTCTAAATGATTTTTCTAAGAAGCCCAACTTGAAGGCTGCTATAAAGGTCACTGTCAAACCATTCGCCCCAACCTCATTAAGTTTTATTACTCACATCAGGTTCAAAATCCCAATAATTACCCTGTACTGTAGTTTCCTACTGGCAGTCTTCCAATTCCAATTTACCTGCTATACATCTTCCTTTTGAGTCCTTTTACTCCAACTATTCCATTTCTGGAGCCATTTTCTTGTCTTACATGTCTCTGTTGTGTCTCTTTTTAAAACAACAACTCATGGCCAAGTTCTCTTGCACATCTTTTTAGGTTATGGAAAAAGTGCATCAAACAGAAGCCATTAATCCACACACATGCTGTTACATATTGCAAGAATAAATCTTGTATGTAACTGCTGACTTTGCATGAACCAAACACATAGTAGTAAAGGTTCTCAATAAGCACTTAATAAATGAATAAATGAGTGATTGAATGTTGGTTTATGTTGGAATATATGTTCCTTAGTAGCAAGAATTAGTTTTTACATTCCATATCCTCATTCACTCTCACTCAATAAATACTGATTAAACAAACGTAATTAATCCCATTAGAAAAAAGAATGCCTGCAGAAAATTCCCATGACAGTGCAAAAAGAATAAATTTTTTCACCTCAAAATACACAGAGTCTCATATACGGTATTTAAGATAATACAGAAACATACCCTGTAGCTCCCACTTACTGATGCCTGGCTTATAAGCTTTCAGTAAGTATTGCTGATATTTTTTTAAGCCCAATTCAAAAGCTTTGTATTTTTGAACTAAGCAAGTATGCTGGGTTTTTATGACTTGTACAAACAAACAGAAGTTGAATGTAGTTAGAGTTATCCGTGCCTAATATTTTAATTCCATTGTTCAATAATTCCCATTCCTTTGCATTATTTTTGCTTTATTATACTCTTATAATACACTCAAATATATCTATAAAACTTTACAACCCTTTTCCAATGGCATATGGTGTGTGTTCTGAAGAGAAACATGTTTATGAGCTGAAAGATGGGAAGAAAATGGAAAGTGCTCTTACGGGACTTTGAGGAGGGATTGCTGTCTGCCTGTGTGGCAGGAACTTTGCAGTATATCAGGCTCCTGCAAGCCGAATCAGGGCTGCTGTTTCACAATGAAAAGAAGCCTGGGAATGTACTATGCCAGCTTTGATGCTTTTAGGATTTTTTTTTCTAGCTGGAGATTAAAGTCAATAGTTCCTGAAATAGTACTCTAATTCTATATGCTGCAGAATATCTCTTGGGAAGGAGAAAAATTTAGAATATGGACGGGGGTCGCAGTGGGGGTGAGGGGAAGTTTGTGACACCAGATATAATTTTTCTGTTCTCTCCCATTGGAGGTCACTGACCTTACCTAGACCATAGTTAGTAACAGTGTTTCCTTGGGGAACTTGTCCTTCCAAAATCATTTCTGTAGGCCTACAGGTCCTTGTTCTGAAAGGTCCTTTACTTGTTGAGTTCTAGATGGCCCTACCCATAGTCTCTATTTGTATTCCTTGTCACAATCACAGATATAATCATGTGGACACATAGACTAGAATGTTCAGCAAGATCTATGACCTCTTTTTACCCCCCAAGTTGGTTAGCAAATGCAGGTATTTCTCTTTTTGGTTCTTTCTTACCCACTTCTCCCCTTCATCTTCTTTGTTTTTTCTGTCTCACAGAATCTAATTCAATATTTTCTTAATCAATCTCTTCTGACAGTAGTCTTTCCTTCTCAATTACTTTTTAATATGCTACCCACAAGATCACTATTCCTTTAAGACAGTCTTAACTAACCTATTCAATAAAGAACTCCTTTCCCATCTATCTACTAAGTCCCAGGAGGTTAGTTTATAATTAACATCCCCTGACCACCTCTACCTGGTCACCCCAGTGGGCTGTTTCACATATATTTATGTCAGCAGCACTGGATGCACTCATGATCTTCTGCATCAACCTTGAATTCTCTTCAATTTCTTTGCCCTCTGGAATTTGAGTCAAATTGTGGCGCAAAGGCTCTTGCAAATATCCCTGGATTTTTCCAATTAGATAAACTTCCTCATCTCTGCTCTCTGCCAGTATTATTCTTGCATCTCCACTATAGTATTTTCATTCTGCTTTTTATTAGTTTATTATATTATTAATTCCAATATTACCCAGTGACCATAAGTTGCATCTTCCTCTCTTCTTCAGCATTGCCACTACCCATAAGACAATTTTAAATGGACCCAGAATTATTATTGCATAAAATATTGGCTCTATTCATGAGGACTGTCTGGATCTATATCCTGACATTTCTAAATGCCTAGCCTTTCCTGGCCATTTATTAAAAGGTAAAATAAAAAGGCATGGATCTCTCTTAGTTAGCAACACGGGGAAACTTCACTGGAGGTCACAGAGGTTACTCTCACGCTGCCTGCCAGTCAGTGATGATCAAACAGGTTTGCAAATAAAATATTTAAGAAGAATGGTCTGATGAGTCAATTCTTCTGGATTCTCTAAATTTTATTTCTAGGTGCTCTAAATCTAAACTTTATAGATATACTTAATGTGATGGGCCTTTGTCCTGTCAACAGTGAAGTACAGTTAAAAGTGCTTCACTATGAAACTCACAACTGCATGTATATCAGAGATGCAGCTCTAATATATTACTTGTCAGGAAATATCAGGTGTTTCTTGAGATATTTGTACCAGAAAAAGCTGTGCTTTCCTCGGTTGGTTCACACCTATAGCGCCTGTGAACTATATATGTGATTGCTCTACTACTTTGCATTAGTTGTTAGACACGTAGGAGTTTTAATTTTAACCTTTCTTTATTAGGGCAACACATGCTAGAAGATACCCAAGGATTTTCTGATTCAATCCAAGGAATTTCTATGCCTTGAAAAATCACAGAGAGAAAGGGTATGGGTCAGATGGAATCAGTCACTTGAAGAAACCCAAACAGACTTCTGGGCAAAGTTGAACATGAGCAATATGGCATTCGCCATTATTGGCTTTTATTTCTTCTTAATGTCTTACACTTCATAACTCTAGGTAAGAAGAGTAAATGCAACATACACAGTGGTTTTCTGACTATACTCCTCTTATAAAGAATCTGAAAGATGATGGTAACTATTATGCACGTAATGTTATATCAGCTAACTCTGTCAGGTAGCAGTCATACAAAAAGAACATCAATCTCTCTCCTACCTCCACCTGAGAAAGGTTAGAGTTATGGGATGTGCACAAGAAGAAGGGCAAGGAGCATGGATTGCTGGTCCCTGCTATATGTCAGAGCAAGACAACTGAAATACACTGAGAAGGTCAAGAGCAGTGAAAGCTGAAGAGACAACTATTTATGTGCATGTGAATGTTCATAGGATCTGAAGAAACTTGAGTAGAAATGTCAGTCTTTCTGACCTGATCACATATGACTCAATACAGAGGTGAAATCAAGATGCCCCCACTGAGTCATTCAAAGTGTACATTTAGGAAGAATGAGAATGCAGTAAGCCAAGAGATCTAGGTCCTCACAGAAAAGAAATCCATGAAGAAACTTTTCCTCCTATGCTCAGATGGATTTGCAATGAGGAAAAGATAAAATGGAATAACTTTAGTTTCTAGGTTACTTTATCATGTTTTTAAGCATAACATTGTTTTCATTTATTTTCCTTTGCTTAAAGCTTTTTAAAATGATGATATATGGTTGCTAAGGTGCTTATAATTTAAAATACATTCAAAAAGATTTCTATGGCTTTCACAATTACCATGCTATTAAAAGTGAACACAACTAAAATCAGGAGAAAGAAGTCCAGGAAAAAAAGTTTTTTAAAGGGATATTTTTAAAAGACACACATACACACACACAAAAATTCCTTTATTATCCTCCTCAGACTTTGTTAGGCCTTAGCATTCATTAGGGTAATTAGTCAAATCACTTCTAATGCTTTCATCAAAAGGAACCTCATGACTGAGGTTAATAGTTTAGTGCAAGAACTGTTATCATTAACATTTTTCCTGTCTTAAATAATACAAAAATATTCCTATTGATAAATAAAATACCATATCATTCTACTAGTCTGCTTCACATTCCATATAGACTTTTTCTAGCATGTAGTTTACTAGGAAATGAAGAGGAGAGAGAATCTTCACAGATCCATATTTACCACTTCATATATCCCACACTCTTATTGTATATGGAAAATAAGATACATATGTAAGAAAATTTGCTCCTATATTTTTCATTTATACAATAATACTATAGAAAAAACTGACACATGGAGAAAACACACACACACACACACACACACACACACACACACACACACACACACACACATAGAGGAATCCAGCATTCTAAAAATTCTCAATATTGCTATGGATTCTCCCATCTTTCTCATTTGCATCATGATATAAAATGATTTTTACATTTTATGTGTTCATTTTCCATTTTTTTCATATGCATTGTACCTGATTGTTGTCTAAAAACTGAAACACTATCCAATGACGTGCCATAATTTAAACAAACTTTTTTCCATACTGCTTCCAAGTTTTTACAGTTACTCTTAAGTAATGATGAAGTAAACTGTGTGCATTTTTTATTTTGAAATATTCCTTAGAATTCAGTCAAAGGCTTTAGATTACAGGATTATTTTTCAAAGAGTTAAAACCATTTTCAGACTCATCGGTATTTATAAAATCAACAGTTGCAAAGCAATACTTGATAGTATTTTATTATTTACAAGTGTTTTTCTATTTAGTATGTAGTATAAAATGAGACCTATTTTTTCTTTAAAGTTTTTAAAAACCAGTCAGTTTGAAATTTTTTTCTAAGTGTTTGATTAGTTTTATTTCTTGCTCATGAATTATTCTCTAACTATACAGGTAAAAATGATATCTTTCTCATTATTTTATTAAATAAAAATATATTAAAACTGCACATTTATTATATTTTCATTAAATAAATATAGGCTTTTTCAAACCTGAGCTATATATATATGTATGTAGGTTTTAAAATTTGTGCTGATAATTCTATAAATTGTAAAATATTTATATAAATAGATTTGATAGCTTGGTCCTATTTTTAGGTTATTTTTAAATTGCTTTTTGAGAGTGCTAGCCTTCAGTGTAATTATTAGCTTTATTTTCTTCTATATTTTTAAAAGTTATACTTACATAAAGAAATCTATTTGCTGATACTTTTACTTTCTGTTACTCTGTAGAAGTACTATCTGCTGAAGTTTGATAAATGTTCAGTTCTACTTCTATCTATCCTTTCGTTTGTTTTCATATCTCGCTATTTAGTTCTTTTCAAATTTGTTTTTGGTGTATAGTATGAGACATTTTTAATTTTTCTCTGCAATTGTATTATTTTATATAACACATTTTAATTAAGAAAAATCCTTTCCTGTTGTAGTATAAAACTTTCTATAATACATATAGAATTATTATACATCTTAGTTCTATTTTTTACCTTAAATTACATCCTAGTTGTATTAGATATTTGTTATAGACTAAACAGACTGATAAAATATGATACAGGAAGCAACATTATATTAATTAATAATTTATCTTCTTGGTTATGACTTCTGATCAAGCTGGGGCTATATAAAGCTGACCCTATATTTTCAAGAAATGGGATGGGATGAATGACTTTCAATTCTTAAATTAAGTTAAAAGTTATTATTTTGTCTTCAAAATTAAAATTAAAATAGCCCTCTAAATTAAATCTGAGTATAAATACATGTTTTCTTTTGGTAAATAAGCAATTTAAAATAAGATTAAATTCTGCATCAACTCATAATACTTGTGAACATGAATTCTGAAGTCACACTGCCAGATAATGATTTTCCGGTCTTCTACTGACTGGTTGGAGAGTTTGGGAGCAAATTCCTGAAATGCTCTGTGTACTACTTTCCTTGTGTATAAAATGACAATATTAATAGTCATTATCTCCTGTGGTTAAAGGATTAAGTAAACGAAAATTAAAAACTCTGAGATTATATGATTATTTATATGAATTTACCTGGTTTTGCAGGAAGAGGGGATAGTCATCAGAGGCTTCCTAGAGCGGTCATTAAATCTTAAAATATAAGCAGATATGCACTCTTTGAAAATCCTACTTTCATGCAACTTTCTAAAGTTGGCAGCTGCCAATTTAGCAGCGTTGTATTGCTTACTTTCAGAAGCTTCTGCCCTGCCTAGATCTGTTGGTGTATGCATGATGTTTTTTTGCAGCAGCAGCTCTAAGCTCTAAGTATGTCAATATGGCTTTTGCCACTTAACCTTCTGCAGGGGAAGCAGGGTGCTGAAATAACCCCAGTATTGACAGTATAAAAGGTAACAGATCTGTCAGAATAATTTACATGAAAGCAAACAGTACCTAATGGGTTACTCCTTCCAGGCAGGATTTTACACACACACACACACACACACACACACACACACACACACACACACACACCACAATTTTAAAAAAGTGTTTTGGAGATAACTGATATTAAAAAAAATCAACTTAATGGCCAGCTTCATTCACCATTTTTCTGGGTTTCTCTAAGAATGATTCCTAATATCTCTTAAATTTTAAAAATTTAAGAAGTAATATTCGGTCCTAAAATTCATTAGTTTACCTGTGCATGGACATTTATTAAGTTTATTTAGTTCATTCTTTGCTTTCACTAAGAATGGATGGTATAGCTATTTGAAGGACACTTTTATCTCTCACAAAACACGAGTTATGGGCATTTTACATTATGTTAATAAATGTTTCTTAAATATAGACACATATAACAAATGTTTTCTAATACTTAGTACAAAGAACAAAGTGTTGTCTTCTAGATTTCTTCTTTTATCCAGAGTTTTTATGCCCATGAACTTTTCTAGCTTCTAGCTACCAATAAATTTAAAGCTAAACATGGCATCTTATTTTGATAGTAGACTTATCTTTGGTTTCTGAAACCAGTACTTCTAACTCCCTAAATGATTCCTGAGCTCTCTTAATTTTAAAAATGGAATTGCTTTAAATATTTAAAATCTGAAAGTTGCTTTAAAAGGCATATAGTTAAAGAATGAAATAGTTTTGTCTGTGATCCTAACTTGACCTTTAGTACATGTTAATTAAAAAAAAAAGTGGTAATATTTTTTCTCTTTTTCCTAGTTGTTTTTCTCTCCTAAGACAAAGGAACCCTCTTATTCCCTTATATAACCACAGTGTAATTAATAAGATCAGTGTTTATCAATAATGGAATTCTATTATCTAAATCTATAGTTTGTCATAATCAAATTTGGCAACTGTCCAAATAATGTCTCTTCTTATTTTTAAAAAATTTCTTTTAAAGTAGGCACTAATTTAATTTTTAAAAATAATTTTTATTTTATTTTTTTAAAAGCAAGGGAAAACAAAACACTCATCACAATTCAGTATACCCCTTTCAGCCTGCTCTCATTATTCACTTTCTTTCCAAGTAAATTTCAGGTTCTTTAAAGGGACAGGATTTCTTATTTTCTACCATCGACCCGTCATTTGTAGCATTTAATAAATAAGTTGATTGACTGATAGTTGTCTTTTGAAAGAGGATGCTGAGAAAGGATATTCAATGAGAAATTTTCATTTAAAATGATGCACTTAGAAATATCGAGCTGAGAGTTTTTGTTATATTAAAATTACTCCAAAAATGATTGCTACTATTTTCTATATATAAGAATGTATCTAGGATTACCATTCTTTAAATTGGAAGCAGCTTTGACAGAGTCCAGTGTCTGCAATTCAGAGATTAAAAAGACAAGGCACAAAGAGCTTCTATCACTGTAAAGGTAACATATTGAGTCACTCAAAAGTCAAGACTGGAACTTAGGCTTTCCATTTTCCAGTTGTGTCAACTGAGGCCAAGCCACTTATCCATCCTCTGCACCCACACAGAGGGTGACCCTGCATAACCTCCTAGGTCTGAAAGAAGCTTGACCTTACCAGGATCTTCACTCATAACAGCCTATACTTTGGCAGTGCTAGAACTCATGACACAAAGTCACAGGTGCCAGGCCCTGTGCTACACATGTTTCATTATTTCATATAATTTTCACAACAATCCTTCACATGATTATCATTACTCCTCCTTTACAGAAAAGAACTGAAGGGCAGGCTCCATGTGCAGCTCTAGGGTTCAGCGGAGCTCTTATTCACTATGAGAACTGTTGCATAAACCCAATAACAAACACTCAGATGCATTTCTTCTGGTTACAGAAGGAGAACTTTCCCTCAAGCTAGGCAGGGCTAATCTTCTAGTCTTCTATTCAAATTCTTAATGACTACCCACTTAGGTCTTTTTTATGAAAACTTGCTGCCATCAAAACAGGAATTCATACTCAGCACAGCAGGATTGGGAAGTCACAAGTAGTGATGGAATCCAAGAGAACACCAAGTGTTTAGATACAAAACAGGAAGGAACTGCCTGAATCTCCCCAAAAGAATGTCACTGAAAATCAGGTGCTACAGTAAAGGAATCCTTGGAAGAAGGTAGAGATGCAAATTTGGAAAGATGACATCTGAGCCAAAAGCTACTGGAAACTTCCTTGTTGATGCCATCCTCACCACTGGTAAGGAAAGCATGGTAGAATGTTTTGGACTCGAAAGAATAGCTAAAAGGCACAATCCACACTATAATATTTAAAAGGGACACAAATTAGAGAAAGATTTGGCTGACAAATCTCTTCTTTCCATAACTGTGAGGTTCGTGAAATGTATTCACCTATTAACTTTTCTAATGGAGCATAAGGAATAAAATGGCAA
Organism: Scalopus aquaticus; assembly: GCA_004024925.1. Taxonomy (NCBI): domain Eukaryota; kingdom Metazoa; phylum Chordata; class Mammalia; order Eulipotyphla; family Talpidae; genus Scalopus; species Scalopus aquaticus. Next base: position 23,024 of record PVIJ01011699.1, read on the forward strand.
ATGCCAAGGAAGAAGTTCAATTTAAACTAGATTTATTGGTCATTGTGGTGCCATGGTGCTGTGTGGAGCTATGAGTCTTGTAGCTGTGGAAAAGCAGGTCTTTTGAGGATGTTGTTCAGTGTTTTCCCAAAGCTGATCATCCTGGAGGCCGGCCTCACTGACACATGTCCCAGCTCAAATCAGGCCATACAACCCTACATGCTGTTGGGGTAAGCAGTCATCTACCCTGGAGAGACTGAAAATATTACTATTGATTCAGCTAGGTGTTTAATGTGGCTGTTAAATTTTAAATCACTGTACAATTACCAGTACTTTGGGTAGTAACGTCAATACTTCTAGGTTTAACATTGCTCATGAAGCTTGACTACTTAGTACATCGTGTAGCATTAAATTCCAGATTGGGGTATAGGTTTCAATAACACAAACGCTTAATAAAACAACTTTTCTTTAAGCTTTCACATAATGGTATTAACAGGGAAAGACAATTTCTCTCATTGTGTTTCTCTACCACTCTGTTGGCTTTGAATTTCTGTTTTTTCAAAATGTGTTCTTGGCACACTTATTTTAGTATTGCTGGTTTGAGAGCACTGTCTTTTTTATCCTTGTCACCAAATGTGATATTCTGAGCATTCAAGATGCACTGCCAGCCGTGATGAACTGATTTATATTGGGACTACAATGGTTGAGCTGGTAGGATCATCTACCTCTTGGAAATCAGCCTTTAGAAATCACTTCATCTTGCGATTAAGGCTGGCTAGTCTACACAATTCTTTCAAAGCGTTGCTGGTGCAGGCACCAGGTAACACTCCTTTTATATTCACTGCTTATAAGTGGAGTAGTCTTGGTAGATTCACATCTTGACATAAAGGGGATAACACCTACATCTCATCTTTGCCAGACAGGCTGATGGCTCTACTATGTACACACCCCTGATCCAAGATGTCAGTGAACACATCTTTTAGCAGCAGTAGGTTTTTTCAGTGTCCACCCACCACTTTCCAATCTGGATGAAGGTTGTTAGCTAGGTATGGGGCTAAGCACAGAGGCAATCTGGATATTCAAGCTGAACCTCCTGGTAGATATTGGCTGCACAACGAACCTGGCCTGGCTAAAACCTGTTCCTATGTGAGTGGGGCATGTGGAAACTGGGACAGATGGCGGGGTCAGTAATAAGGAACTTGTTTGTTGTTGCTGATTGGAGGCCACTTCTCCTGCCAGCATGACGCCACAGATTTATCCTGGCATTGGTGACCAAGGGGGAGACAAACAACGTTGTTCAACAAGCATTCTGAAAGATAGCATATGGCCAGGAACAAACCTCTAGAGAATACCAGTGTGTGCTATGTTGTACTACACGGTGGTAGTTTTGCTCCTAAGCAGTAGGGGGCATGGTGAGTTCATCCAGTTAGAAGTATAAATAGAAGTAACTGAAAACAGCAGGAGATATAATCTGGTGAGCTGTGAGCAGAGAGCCATAGTGTTGTGGGTTGCTTCTAAGATGGTCTGCTTAATAAACTGCATGTTTCATTCCTTCTTTTGTATTTTACTCCCAGAAAATATTCATACAGGTTGAGTTTTAGGGTGACAAAGTATTGAGAATTTTGGTTGATTAAGTATAATATAATATTAACAAGAGAGAAGTATTAATGATGCTTCTAGAATCTTAGTTAATTGGGACTCTCTGGAGGAGTAAGTCAAGTTGGTGTCTGCTAATTAAGGCAATGCATTTCCCAGGGATTTAGAGACCATGAGCTTGTCTGGCTTTATGACCAGTGTGGGTTAATATGCAGGAGCAGTGAGCAGCTTGCACTGACTCCAGCTACAAGGCTGACTTGGAAAGATGTACTCCACTCTCACCACAAAGACTTGTGGACAGTGATACAACTTTTTTTTTACGAATGTAGAATTTTGTCATTAAGTTAGAATGCCTTGAAGAGTAAGAAATCTGCCACAATTGTTATTTCTTCTTAAGTTTCTTGAATTCATAAATCTTATTCAAACTGTGGATTAATTTCCTGAGATGGCTCTCAATAAGGAATCTTAGAATTCTGTCATTCCTGTTCTGACCCATGCCTTCTCTGGTTCACCAGTGCTGAACAGATTCTGGTGCCTCAGATGCTTCTTCCTCATTTCTGATGCTACAGCACCATCTCCCCAGTTACAACTGAATCAAGCAAATGGGACTTTCAGAAAACTGCAAATTACAGCTCATTCTTCTGAGAAACAAGCCATAAAAATTAAAATATGTATTCTCAAAGTGGTTTTACAAGATGAATCTTTTAAAGTAGAATCAAAACATTATGAAAATCTAATAATATAATTTCCAGATATGCAACAGAATGATGAAACAATACCAAACCCAAAGGTTTGGTTTTATTCATGGATTTAAAGCTTGTGTCTATCTAACTTGAGTTAAGCAACTGAAACAACCCTATATCCTTGCCCTTAATATTATTACCACACTAGTTGATATTTCTCACCTAAAAAGAGAATTATTTCTCATGTTTACAAACAATAGATTGAAGGCAAGGTAGAAATTGAAATTAATAACACTATTGTAGGCACAGTAGACCTCTTCTGTCTCACCCCCTGCTCCCTTCAGCAATGTATTTCAGTGGATCTGCCTGTTCTGCTCCCCACTCTGTCTGTGGTGAATCTTCTCACCCCCCACACCTCTGGCCTACACCCCAGTTCTTGTATGTACAAATAAATAAATCTTTAAAAGAAAATAACACTACTGTTGCAGGGTGCTATGGGATGTTTCTTAGTTTCAGATGAGGCCCAAAGATGAGAGGGATCTTGACAAATTTCCCTTCTTCTAAAAAGACTGGACAAAATAAGAAGTGATTCAAACTTCTTCTGTAGGTCTGGGATCTTGTCCCATCCAGAGAATTTGTTAAAGTAAAAGTTCTATACCTTCTCTTCCCTATCATGAAGAATCTTGTGTGGACAGTAAGCCAGATGACAAGAGGCCTTGAGAGAACTACTCAAGAGTAAATTGCTGGTCAAAGAGGTGTTTGATATTTTTGATGCTGGATTACATGTTTGCTACTTGAAAAATCTGCCTTATTTGATACTTGCCAACTCTAACAAGGGTGGTCTTGGCAAATGGACATGGACATTGCCTTTGGTTTTTTGGATGGGTACCTGATGAGGGCAAAAATGAGGAGACTGGTGACTGTTGCCTAGAAAGATCTATATGTTAGAGGTTGGCTGTTAGGGTTGCCTATTAGTAGAGTCTAGAGACATATGTCTGCACATGAGCAACATCTGCTGCTATGTTGGCAGGGCTTGGGAGCTTTTTTTTGGGGGGGGGGCAATATGGAAGGCTACTGTGACTGAATTATCTTGAATTTTCTGCCAAGGAAAAGTGTTCCTGGTAGAGAGAAGCTGTGAGTTAAAAATGCTGAACCACAGGCATCACAATGGGCAAAAGGCAAGATTACCAACAGGGTTAGAGAATGGAAGAGGCCCCTCTGAAGACCCCATAAGGATGTTCTGTAAGAGAATGAGCCAGTATTTGTGCATCTCCCTCACTGGGTTGACAATGATACCAAACCAATATCTATTACCTTGTATGGCTCTCCCTTCCCACAACAATAGAGGAGTCATAGGTGATATGAAGAGGAGAGGCGAGATGTAAGGAAGAAAGAGGCAGCTATATCACAGAAGGTCTAAGCATGTCCATCTTCTTCCCAGCTCTTGAGAGAGATTTCAATGGTCTGGTACAGTTTAAGGAAAACAAATTATAAACAGGAAGAGAGTTAGAAATTTCCTAGTTATACTCTTTACTACTTGAGTGTCCCCTAACAATCAAAAGTGACAAGAAAAGCTCAGCTATCCAAAAACAAGAGAAGGACTTAATGGTTTTGTAAAAGAACAGAGATGTTCTCTGCCTTGTTCTGGAAGGGAAGCTCATTCAGTAGACTGTAATATCATTGTTTCCCAATAATTAAGACATTAAATTTTGTGTCATACCACAAAGCTGAATGTAAGTGTGAACTGAGAGTGGGCCTTAAGACTTGTAGGTTTGCAAATATGTGAACAATAGAGAAAGTTCTCTTCTGAGCACATGTAACACCCTTAAAACTTGTCATTATAATCCAAAGTAGGGTATAATGGGAGGGACTCTCCTGGAGATTTGACATCTCAGAAGGATAGTCCTTGCCACTTCTAGCACAGTCCCTGGCACATAATGGAAGACTGAGAAATGCATGTCAGAGTGAATTGCAAAGCTTGGGAGACAAGGGGGGCAGAGGTATAAACAGGTGGCTGACAGGTTTCTTGTGTTAAGGAGAACTTGGACTGAGAACCTCCCTGCTGGCACAGGGGTTAAAGTCTCAGTACTATCAAGCTATCAGCAGCCACTGTTGCATGAGTTCAACCCCTGCCCAGGAAGCTGACCCATATGGCACAGCAGACCTCTCCTGTCTCACCCACTGCTCCGCTCAGCAGTGTATTTCAGTAAATCTGCCTGTTCTGCTCCCCACTTTATCTCTGGTAAATCCTCTCACTACCCCCTCCCTCACATCTCTGGCCTATACACCAGTTCCTGTATGCATAAATAAATAATATAATATTCAAAAATTAAAAAGAAGGGGACTTGAATTAAAAGTATCTCTTGAACTAACTGTATCTCTCTAATTACTTCCTTGACCCATTCTACTCTAGTACACTGCTTCTTCTTGCTCCTTAGTATTTTTTGCACCAACTGTTCCTCCCATCTAGAAACCTCTTCTCACAGATAGTCACATGGTTTATTCCTTTACACCTGTGCTGAAATATCACCTTCTCAATAAAATCTGCCCCCAAACACACTGCAACCTATCTCTTGTCTCTAAACCTCTGGCACCCTTGTGCTCCACTTTCCCCTAACATTACTGTTGTATTGTTATGCTGTTCATTTTTACATCCCCTTACTTGAATATAAGTTCAACAGGATGTTTTTTTTTTAATTGATGCAGAGTGAGGTTCTAGAACACAGTCAATATGGTAGAGATTGAATAGTTATACGAGCTGAATGAAGGATGACTACAGATAATCAGAGGCTTCTACACCCTACTCTCTGAATTCCCTTCAAAGCATCACAGGACATATCCTAGGGATGAAGAAGGAGTTACCAACTTCTTTTCAAGCAGTTGCAGTGAATATCCAGAACCTTCTAACCAAACCCATCATTCTAGAACTACCCTAGCATTCTACCTCGCATTCTACCCAAAAACACATTCAAGAACTACTTAGGGGTTCTCAAATAGTTAACTACACCCCATGTTCACTGAAACAAAATTCATAATACTCAAGATAGGGAAACAATCTAAATCTATCAACAGATGAATGAAGAAAACATGACATCACAGCACAAAATATTGTTCATCTATCAAAAATAAGTAAATTTTGGTATTTTCATGGTAAGTGAAATAAGCCAGAAAGGAAAAGACTAATAGTGCATGGTGTCACTAATATATGGAATCTAAAGAAAAAATACCAAATTTATAAAACCAGAGAAAAGTATCTCTCAGGGTCTGGAGATACAGGAGAAGTTAGTAAAAGGATTCAAACTTCCAATTATAAGATGAATAAAGTCTGAGGACCTAATGTATACTGTGGTAACTATACTTGATAACACTGTATTGTATAATTGAAATATGTTGAGAATGGAACTTGGATGTTTTTACAAAAACAAGAAAAGGTAAATATGTGAATCGATACATGTGTTCATCAACTAACCAAAGTACACATATATCAAATTATCATGCTGTATTATTTAAATAGCTTACAATTTTGTCAATTATACATCAACAAAACTGAAAAAAATCTACTCAAGGGCTCTCAAGCAAATGGAAGGTCAGAGTCCTCTTTGGTTATTTGGTAGTAGTCTATTAAGTTAGATTTGGAGGTACTCAAGGTTTATATCTTAAGGACTACCCTATATAATGAAGAGAGGATAAGAATTTAGGTACAGTGGAATTAAAATAAATTAAAATAGAATCAATTTAGGTTAGATAGTTCATCAAATCTATCTGTACTCATATAACACTGGACCATTTGGGGAAAAAAATCACATTTCCTATTGAGCATAAGTAAATATATTTTCAATAGCACTTCATCAAATATTTTCAGTGTTGTGTGTGAAGAACTAGAGAATTTTGATTAATGTATTTTTTTAAAAACATAATCCTTTTTAAAAAAGATTTATTTATTTATGCATACAAGCTGGGGTACAGGCCAGAGGCATGGGGCAGTGAGAGGGTTCACCAGAGACAGAGCGGGGAACAGAACAGGCAGATCGATGGAAATGCACTGCTGAAGGGAGCAGCGGCAAGGCAGGAGAGGTCTGCCGCGCCATGTGGGAATCTCCCCAGCCAGGCTTCGAACTCCCATGGCCACTGCCAACAGCTCCACAGCATAGCACTTAACACTTTGTGGTCCGCTCACGTATTAGTACGTGTTTTTGTCACCAGTATCAGGTGGCCGCTCACGTACTAATACATGTTCATCTAGTCTCCGGTTTTTCACACCATGGTGGATTTATTTGGAACTATTAGGAGCTATTTCTTTGATCGTACTCAGTCTAGAAGCTTTACACATTGTTTTGGTGAAAGTGTAAGGTGTTTTATGAGAGATATTACAGTTTTTTTAATATCCAGTAGTTCAGGAGTTGTGTGTGTTTTATTGAATGCTTTCATGTGGTGGCACAGAAAACGGCCGGCCCCAAGGGCTGGTAAATTTAAAGGGCACCGGCACACAACTGCTGTGCCACCAGGGAGGCCCTGTTTAAAGTATTTTAAATAAAACTTCATGTAACATTAGGAAGGAAAAGAAAGTAGCTTTCTTCATGTAGATACATAGATGACGATCTCTCTTTTTCTCAAAAACCTAAGACAAGAAATGAAAAGGAAGAAACAAAAAATGAAAAGAAGAAAAAGTAAATATTCCAACATTTTTTTATAGTTCCCTTCAAAATAACTTGTTTTCAGGAAAGCAAACCTTCTCTCAGATTCAACTTCCTCATCTTGATTTAATTTCCCCTTCTCAGTGATAGACTTAGAAAACTGCTATTCCTTTTTGAAAACCTTACATAATAATTTTTTTTGAAATAAAGGAAAACAGCAATTTTTCTGCAGCTTTTCTTTGTTGGCTAAACTAAGTTTAACTTATCTGTTAGGTAAAAAGGCTAGTTCTTTATGACTTTCCAGAGTTTTGCATTTTGGTACCTGAGACATCTTGATTCTTTTAAATTTGGTTCTTCTAAGGCTATTTGGATGAAATATATGGTCAATATTCTTTAGATATTCACATAAACTTCTAAAACCACTTCCTTCATTTTTAGTTTTTGTCACTATAAGAAAATATTTACGTTCATATGGGAAAAGGAGGAAATACAGAAAAAAGAGGAAAACCAAAAAATTCATCCAGAATGTTTTCAGAAATGCCAGTTAAAAATATGAATAATATTATAACTTTTTCCCTTTCTACATACAAAACTGGATTTATATTTAGATCTTATTAGGTTACTTGCTTCCCCCTGCCCCCCTCAAAAATATGAACAATTGCTAGGGTCGTTATATATTATTTTTTTAAACATTATGCTTATTTAGAAAAGAGTTATTTCCTTCTAGCAGGGATACTTGAAAAAAGGTATATTTCTGAGATCTTTCTTGATGGAATTGTTCTATGAAATGAACGGTATCTCAGCATATGCTTTAAACATACTGAAATGTCAAATGGTCAGGGTATTTGGAACTGAGAACACTTAACCGATCAGAACAAATTTTTGAATTATAAAGTGAAAATAAACACAGAAATTGATTTTATGGCCACAAGCTATTACCGATCTGTCTATACTTTTTGTTCATAGGTGGGAAGAGACCTCAGGAATAAGTGGACCCTTAGTCATCAATAGACATTTTAGTAGTATCTAATGGCTATACAAATTAAGTGCACAATTCTATTCAGTGACTCAGTGCCAACACAGGGTAAGTACCATTTTCACCTATATTCCACAAATGCTTCCCTAGAATTTAAGTTTATCAAGCACTTACAGATTAAAAAATAGTTCTTTTTATCCTAAGAAAATCTTACCACACCCTATAACCTGATTACATAGCTACTCATTACCTCACATGTGTAGTTTCTGAGTGGAGTAAAATTTTAAGCCAAAAGCATTCCGAAAGTGAACTTTACAGCCCATCTTTGTAAGACCATTTCTTATATGTAATTCTGCCAAAAGGACTCTATTAGAATTTGGAAGAGAATTAGTCTTTAAAACTATGTTAAGGCTCTTCTCTGTTGTCATCAAGAAGAGCTATCCACCACTTACTGAAGGATTTCTCTAGTATATGTATGTTTTGTTTTGTTTTTGAATAGAGGAATGGCGTTTCCATCACTATACAGTGGTGCATTTTATCACTATGTCAATCACCACAAATCCAATTAATATCCACCTCTATCCTATTGCCCTCTTCCTATTCCCTCTACTGTTCCCTCTTCCTGCCCCTCTGGTAACCACCATTCTGTTGTTTTCATTTGATTTATGAGAAATCATTTAGTATTTTTCTTCTTTCTGATTTACTTCACTTAGCATAATTCCTCCCCCACCCCCAGGTTCATCCATGTTGTCACAAATGGCAAGACTTCATTTTTTACATGGTGGAGTATTATTCCAGTGTGTGTGTGTGTGTGTGTGTGTGTGTGTGTGTGTGTGTGTACACATACACCACATCAACTTTTCCTATTCATCTGTAGTTAGCACTTGGGTTGATTTCCTATCCTGGCTCTTGTGATTAGTACTGTAATATACATAGGGGTATAGATATCTTTTTGAATTAGTGTTTTCACAATCTTTGGGTAAATAACAAGATGTGAGATTACTGGATCATATGGTAATTCTACTGTTAATTTCGTGAGGAGCCTCCATACTGTTTTCTGTAGTGGCTGCACAAATTTGTATTCCCACCAACAGTAAACAGGTTCCTTTCTCTTTACATCCTCACCAACAATTAGCTTTATCCTCAGCTACAGATCATCCTTAGATGACAATTATTATTTCCACCATGATTCTTTGGCCATCAAATCCTGGTATGCATCACTACGAAACAAACATCCAATTAAGGATCATCTCACAATAACCACAGGACTGGATTTTCTCAGTTCTTGGAAAAATGTTTTCTGACTTTAAGACCTTGACTAATTTAAGAAACTTTATAAAGCAAAAAGGACAAGAAATAGGTGCTTCCTTTATGCAAACACATAAGCAAATTCTTTTCTTTCTGCTACCACAAAAACAGAAGAGGAACATTTCACATTCTGGGCAATCAACCAGAACTCTATTAACTGGTAGATGAAGTAAACCAAACTATATGTTACAGATGTAACAGAGAACAAAATACACTCAAAAGTTATGAGGTCATTCTACATAAAAAGTTCATTTTGACATTTCAGTTGCATTAACAATCTGTTCTTGCTTTGGTGGCCTTGGGAAAATAAACAGCAATATTTATAAAATGTATTATTGACTTTATTAATTTTTTTTGAAAACCACTGAATATTTATTGCCCTACTTTTTACATCTTGAAGTCTCCTCATTCTGCATCAAATAGATTAATATTAACAGAGAAAATTCTCACAAGTGACAAGATGGTTGGTGTTTTCTTTGAGATTGTTATGATTACATCTTTATATACAGGTCATTTGAGTCATTGCAAAACATCAACTATTCAGTTACATGCTGTGCTTTGTGCTTTAGTTGATCAGAAACAGAGAACCAGAGTCCATCAGTATAATCTTATGCAGTAAGGAGAAGTGACAATTTAAGTATTCCTAGATGAGTTATCATTTTTTCTTACAAATCCCATCCTTACCCATTCTACAGACATGCCAAAATAGCACTAGTTCTCTCACTAAATTTAACAAATAAAACAGTATACCTTTCATTATGGTGGCTAAGATTGAATGATGTTGAGGGGAGGATGATATGTAGAGAGATGTTACTATGGCACAGGGTATTGGTGGAGGTGGGGGGCAAGTGTGCACCATTAATAGGAGAAGATGTCAAAAAAAATGAAGCATAATAATAGTGCAATTTATCCTTGCTAAACGTACTGCAGTGTGCTATAATTAAATATGAAAACCTAAATTTATCTCTATGTTCGGTTGTCATTAATTTAACAGGGAGTGCACATGTTCTAATCTAATGGCTGATTTTTTTTCTTCATGTGCAGCATATTAAAATGTATATTAGCCTCAAGGTGCATAAACACAAAATAATAGACCAAAGGTTTTGGCCTGTGGAGAAAAAAATCCATGCTCAAAGGCCGTCAAGTAGCTGTGATGCAGGGGAGACACTCACTTAGCCTCATTAAGCCAAAGCTCTCTTTTGCTTGTCTTTTGTTCTGCATGACAGCAGCCTTTTTGTTGTATAATAATTCATTCCAAGTTCGTTCCAAGCTACTGAAACTGGTGAACTGTGGCCATTTTAATGAGAAGTATTGGTGGTATGCATAATCTGGAAGCCACGTGGGCCAGACAATCGCAGAGCACTGCAGCCAGCAAAATGAGATATTGTCGAAATCACAAATTTGTCAAGTTGTTTTTGGACAGGGTATTATAATAAGCACTAAAATATGCATCCTATTACTCTGCATCTGCCAGTCAAAGATCACTGTAATGAATGCGTGCTGCAGGGTAAAACCAGGCCGTTTTCCTAAGTAAAACAAACCATAGAGTACAGAAAAGAATGATGTGAGGTTTTATTTTTTCAGAATTTTTTTTTGTGGGGGGAGCATTCCTTTTTTTTTTTTTTTTTTTAATCCTTTTGCACCAGGAGTGAGGTTCTCCTGGCATGCTGTCCACTGCCAGCGGTGAGAACATAAAGCCTGCTGGTGCCAGGAGTTAACGTGAATACATTGCTTTTTAATAGGTGTGCTTACCAACTGAGAATATAAAACCTCAAACTCAAAGCTTAAATTGAGTCTAATGAAGAATTCCTTGGAGACAAAAGAAAAAAAGAAGGATAAGAAAATCTCTTCCAATGATGCTGAGTCTTGTGTTTTATCCTTTCTTACTTCAAATGACTTAGCCATTGGGATTTGCTTTAGTTCCCCGCCCCCTTTTTTTTTATTTTTTGGCTGGCTGTATTTTGATTGGTTTGCTTTTCAGGTTAATAAGCATCTTTGAGAAGAAATGGGTAGGATGGTAACACACCCCATTTCCATACTAGCTTGTTAAAGAAAACTAACAAAATAATGACATGTAAAGTGAATCTTTTAACTTGTCCATAAAAATGGTCCTTAGAGAGAGTGACCATATAATGTATCATCTAAATCTGAATTATTTTGAGAATGACAAGGAGAGAGGCATCAATATTACAGGTGTGGGCACCAGAATGGTCAAAGGCAAAGGCGCCTATATGATTATGGCAACAGTATGTTCTTGGGTTGGCAAATGTGAAGGAAGCTCACCATGGCCAGAAGCAGTACAGTACTCTATTACAGGCAGTCTGTATGAAACATTTAGGGTTTTCTTTTTTCTGTCTATAACCAGTAGAATCTCCATAAGGCCTGGCTAGAAGTACAATGATTGCAGAAGATAATCTTAGAATAGGAAAAAGAATCAACACCTCCACTCTTATCTAGGGCTTTATAAATAAAGTTTACTGAACCTTTGATTTATGATCAGTAAGCACTGTGAAGAACAGAAAGATAAAATGTTATGGTACTCATGGTATTTATAATTAGCATTAGGGATGGCAAGATAGTTAAATACAGGTACCATGATGACTCAATCAACTAGGGATGCACATAGTAATTGTTAATATAGGTATAAAGCAGATGTTCTCTCAGCTCAGAGGATTGAAATATCCTATCTAGTGGGGAAATTGAAAAAGATTCCTAGAGTAAGTAAGCATAATGTGAAGAGTAGAATTTTAATAGCTAGGAAGAATAGTCAGAAAAAATGCATGTCATAAGCTAAGAAATTAAGACTGTAACAGGAAGGAGCAGGGAATGTTAACAGATCACTTGACTCAAAGACAACATATGTGCAAAGGAGTAACAAAAAGTAAGATTGGCAAAATAAGTTGCATTGAGATCACAAAGAATCTTGAATGCTGGATGAAAGAATTCCTTTTATCTGTTGACAAAGTACAGTCAATGGAGACTCTGAACAAGAAAATGAGCTTTGGAAATAGTAAACTGGTAGTGTCAGATAGCAGGGTTAGGAAGCAAGAAACTGGGAGGAGCAAGTCACAGTTAGAGCAGGACTGAGGCTCTAAAAGCCTAAGTTAGAATACAGATATTTGATTTGGATAGATAGAACCACTCAAAGTGCCCCTATTCTTTTCCCCCAAATTCCTACTATAAGATTTATAAGGCGTATCATGTCATTTCAAGGATTTCTGTGTCTTTAGCCCACCATTCCATCTTGTTTTCATGTCTAACTCTTCTGTCTATTGTCTCAGTATGCAAGACTGACGAGCAAGTGAAGCCCTTGAACTCTATTTGGAGACTATGCAGGACTGAGGGGATGAGTCTTGACTTGGTACATGACTTGGTAAAGTCAAAACTAGCAGGCATTTCCCCCCTTCATGTTTAGAGTGTGAACACTCTGGGGACGTTATTCTGTAGGTGCAGGTTTGAAAGGGATGGTAAGTACAAGGCAAACCAGCATCCTGAGTTTGTCTCAGGAGATACAAACCAGAAACTCCGGCCGCAGTGGAATCCTGAAAGTGTAACAAATGTCCTGGGATGTGCTGTCTAGAGTATTAAAGCTGTGATGCATGACAAGCAAAGCTCTTTGGCGCCAGAGGTCTTTGTCTCTGGGGCACTGTACATCCCTCCACTACCTAAGTATCTTTTGCATGGGGTATGTGTGTGTGTGTGTGTGTGTGTGTGTGTGTGTGTGTGTGTGTGTGTGTGCATGTGTGTGCACACACATGTGCTTTCCTTTGGGATATCTGCTTTGAAGTCTGGTCATCAAACTAGGCTCTTCCCTAGCGAGAGGACCATACCACAGAGAAAACATCTCATTTACAGTTTGTGTAACTTACTAAACTGAACACAGATCTGCTGTACAGCAACTGGAATGATTTTATTTAACTCTTAATTTCATTAGAACTTCTGGTCAAACTTCTAGTTGTATTTTCAACTCTAATGATGAATACTAAGAATAATTTTACTTATACCTTTTATTTTGTAGGGAAAATATTTTGATTTTTTTTCTGTAAAGAGCTCCATATTATTTATCTTCTAAATGGAATTTTTAAATCTATCAGAACAATCTTATGGCTTACTATACATTGGGAGATGTCTGCTATGGAAGCCCTGGCAATATCTGGTTTTAATTAAAATGAAATGTCATAATAATGTCATTCCACATTCTTATGTCATGATAAAAATCATTGAACTCACGTGAAATAAGCAGAAATCCTCATGAAATTTCTAATGATCTTTCTACACAAATGGAATCCCTTATAGTGCATTGTTTATATATCTTTTGTATTCTTCTGTATATTCTTCCCTGTACTATAGCTATTTAAGTATTACTTTTCAAGTAAATTATAATTTTTAATGGGTAACACCTGCACTTCTCTCAGTTCCTAGCAGAAAGCCTTTCATGTGCTTTGGGCTCAACAGATATTGGGAAAATGGGAAGGCAAATCTAAGTGTTTCACTCTTTAGAGTTCATCTCTACCACAGATACATGCCATCATCCTGGCCTTTGGCAGTATCATCATGCAAACTTTAAAAAAGTTTGTACCAGCTGTGCAACTTGGGGGTGGGAGGGCAGTGCAAAATAGAAATGTAAACTCCCTTGTTCAAAAATTGTTAGGAACTTCAAGTTGGAATCATCAGAACATTTAGCCAAAAGCAGGATCTTCTTTAAGAGGGGAGCCTGGTAAGAGTGTACAGGTCCACACCCATGAAGGTAACTCTGATCACAGACTCCTAGGGCCTTTTTGATTTCATCTGCGCACAGTTCCTGCCTATTTTCACACAGCAGTATGATGATGTATTTAAAATGAAATTCGGATAATGTATTGTTTCTGTGCAAAACCATCTGACAAGCTCCCTTGGTGCATTTAATCTAATCCAGATTCTCCTTTACACATTGTGATCACTGCCAACATCTCTAATCCCACAAGGTGTCACTGACTTTTTCTCTAACTTGACCATACAGGTTTCTTGTAGTTGACCGCACGTCTTCAGTAATGCTGTGCTCTGCCCCTTCTCATCCATCAGATCACATTTCACATGTCACTCCCTCCAAGAACCCTCCCCTTATTCTCAAAATAACTATACACCCAGCCCCCATTATTCCCTTAAACATTCCTTTTTCTCTTTCATAATAGATAACACAAACTATAACTTTTTTAAAAATTAAAGTTGTTTTTCTGACATCTAACTGTATCCTCAAGAGGTAAGAATCCAATTTATTTTATTCACCACAGTATAACAACATTTAGCATAGTGCCATGCTTATAGTAGGAGCTTCATAAAACATTGTTGAGTCAGTGGACTTGTTGAATGACTGACAGAATGTGTGAAAAGGACACTTGAATGTCAATCACTCATAGGTATGATTTCACTCATGTGGAATATGGAGAAGCAAAACAAGGCAACAGACAAAACCAAACCAAAACAAACCCTAGAAATCTGACTGTAGAATTGAGGTTGCCAGAGAGGAAAGGTTGAGGTGGTAGGCAAAGGAGGAAGGAGACCAGTGGACTATAGTGGAAGACTATGGTGCCGTATAGGTGGGTATATTGTGGTAACATACATCTGAAGAGGTGTTTGCTCATACCTTTGAATCATATTCAGTGCTATATACCAACATTACCTCAGTACAAAAACAATATAATTAAAAAAGTGTAATTTACTTGGGCAACCAATAATATAACAAGTCCACTCAAGCAGAGGGGGGTGATATTGGGCTCTATTCTATACCCATTATTTACTTAGGATAATGAGTATTAATATTTATTTCTCTTATAGAAATAGAATCTTAGAGTTAAGCACATTCCCACGTTTTCATGACTTCTAGATGGGATGAGATATTATGCCTCTTTTCCAAGGCCTTCTCTTTTCCATTTTCTATTCTATTTCAGAGGAATGAGTTGTTATTTTTCACTAGCTACCTCGTTCTTCTTTGGCTTCAAACAGAACTAAAGCTGCTTGTAAGAAACCATGCAAATAGAATATATTGCCTCTTCCTAGAATTCTAGCACATTATTATGACAAATGTTTTTCATAGCAATATTCATTGTATTATGTTCAACTGATTTTGTTGTTGATCTTGGAACACCAGAAGTATAATTACTAGCTTTGATAAAGTAATAAAGTCAATGGAATAAAACTATGCTAGGATTATGGCCTCTTGTTATAAAATAAGCAGTAAAGATAAGTCAATACACATATGGAAAATTAATATTGATATCAAATCCAAGCTATCTTAGGCTCAAAATAAGAAATCATTACATTCTTATAATATTCCTCTGTGAAATGTATCTCTTTCATAGTTTGAACACTCTAGAAAACATTAAAATACTTTCTAAATATTTACATAGCACCTTATTTCATTGGGGAACATTTTATTATTTATTGAGTCTCTTGATTCTCTTTCACAGTTCTGCAAAATCAGCAGGGGAAGACTGAATTATCTCCATTCTCAAGATGAGAAAACTGAGGCCCAGAAGCGTCATTTCGAGCCTGAGTCAGTTAACAATATGCTTAGAATTCAGATTTTCATTTTCTTGTTTTTTCTATTTTATTGTTCTATGTTTAACAAATACAACAGGTATAAAATGGATTTTAGATTAAAAACCTTCTAATGAACATACACTACTATTCCAAGGAAGAACTTATTAGCAAAAAGTTAATTGAAGAAAAAGCTTTACAATTGTCATTACCTGAGTCTGTCTAGTATTATTTACTAAGTATTTTTAGTCTTTCTCTATCAAGAGGAAGTATATTAAAAAATATTATAGTTATTGAAGAACTAATTTTCTATCCTGATTTAATTTTATGGATAAAGTATTAACTACCATGACCTCTTGGTTTCCCATCAAAAAGCAGTTGAGAATATTTATACCACTCTATCCAGGAAATTCCTTCTGCTAACGTTGTAAAACACTCACTTCATAGGAAGCATGTTAAACACATATAGTGCAAAAACACACTATGGAATTTCAGCCAAAGTTTCCAGGGATGTGACTGATTTATTTCTTGGTCTAAGCCATCTCTAAATGAGATTTTAGAGCTTAAAAGCTGAGAGCAGATGTAAGTTGGGTTACATTATATTGAGAAGAATGAGGTTAGCAAGGTAAATGTCAATATGAAATTTAGGTATAAAACGCAAGGTAGAAAATTGGAAAGATGTTTTCACTTTGTTAGATGACTGAATCACAAATATATATGTGTATGGATGAGCACTTACATAAGTAGATGCACATATTTCCATTAATATATATTTATTATATATCTATTAAATGATGCATATATACCTATTAAATGATGGTATAATACTGCATATACAGAGAGACATTCACATTTAATAAATATTACTATATCATATGTATTAGTTTATATTCTATAGATACAGGCACATAGTTAATATAGACATATAATAGCTGTTGACATATATGCTACGTGAAATTTTTTTATATGTAAAATTATGTCTATATGATATTAACAAGTTTTTTTCAAGTACTGCTCCCTCAGGTAACTGAGAAATGGTTACTTTTTCAATTTATGTTTAGATGGTTTTACTTGTATTTTTCCACTGATAAAGTAGAATTTTAAATATAAATTTGTCTTATTTTTATCTGTCCTAAATCTGAGAGTTTCCTAGTGCATTAAATTTAGAAATCCTCCTTATTGCCCCTCTGCCATGTACTTAATGATCTGTAAAACACTTAAAAACACTAGAGGAGTTCATTTTTTAAAAGGAACCCTATGGAGAAGTCTTCTGAAATAGGAGGAAATCTTTTATAATCAGTCATTTATTTATTTGTGCTTTAGCTACTGATTTTGTATAGGAGAGACCAAACCTGCTGCACATTCTGTAGCTTAATCTGGTACAAGCTGATAGCACCCAATTTTTTTTTGCATTATTTCTGAAATAAAAGTAGTTTTGAACCTAATGACCAGAACTCCTATCGAGAAGAAGAAAGCTTAGGTTCAGCTGGGTGAAAAGAAGATAACGGCTGTACACCAACCACACTCTCCCCCATCACGATCATGTTCATGGACTAGATGGTGATGTGACATGACATGGGAACCCGGGTCTGGCTTAGGCTGCAGACCATGGGGAGATAGTATTAAGAGCCCGTCTCTAGGTCATTTACACAGTAAGTGGCCTCATTCTAGGTAAGATAATGTGTTTTGCCTGAGTCAGTGCAGAAGTGGAGCAAGCTAGAGCTATATTAGACTGGGCTTTTCTCAAGATCTAGTAATGGAGTGGATAGTTAGCAGCAACTGGCTACCTTCTCCTTGGGGGATGCTTATATGGCCTGAACAGTAGAACATGCAGATTTGGGCTGAGTGCTATTAAATATGTGGGATGTTTGGAATGTATTTTTATTTTTGACTTCACTACTAGACTTAAAATTTCATGTTTCCTAAAATCAAATATTATTCACAATTCATGTTTCCATGCATTGTCATATGTCTGACTTTGGAATTATTATCTAAAATATTCATAATTCCTTTCATCTGTCCAACTTTATAACCTGTTTTTCTCTGCATTCTTTATGAAACTTGAGCCCTTCTGCTTAGGTGCCCAAGTATTCTCTGTGAATTTTCACCTGCGTCATTTAAAAAGGAACCATTCTACCTGCCTCTTCCATGATTGTCTTGGGTAGGAGGCCCCACATTACATTTATTGTTTTATTATCCTAATGCACTGGAAGCCAGATTTTACTATAATTTGCTCTTTACTTTCATCCCGGCTCTAAGACTCATGATAATTCTGCTTCCTAAATTTTACCTATTAAATGTCTTATTTGGCATTATTATTTCACAGTTTCATATTTTACATTTACCCAGGTTTTTTTTTTTTTTTTAAAGATTTATTTTTTATTTTTATACATACAAGCTGGGGTACAGGCCAGAGGCGAGGGGTGGCGAGAGGGTTCACCAGAGACAGAGCGAGGAGCAGAACAGGCAGATCAGAAATACACTGCTGAGGGGAGCAGCGGGCGAGGCAGGAGAGGTCTGCCGCACCATGTGGGAATCCCCGGCCGGGCGTCGAACTCGCGTCGCCGCTGCCGACAGCTCCACAGCGCAGCGCTTAACCGCTGCGCCACCGGGGAGGCCCACATTTACCCAGGTTTCATTTCATTTCTTCTCCCTTATTTGTAACCTCTTTTGATTCTTTTGTGAGAGTTATCTTTTTCTGAGAAATGGAAAGTAACTCCCAAATTGTAACCATCTATAAATTTCCTTAGTGTTCTCTGGACTTCACTTTCCAGTGATATCACTAAGATGTCTGAGTACTTCTTATTTTTATCATAATATCTATGCCAGTAACTCTCCAACTTAACATGCTTATCAAGCACCAGAGGATCTTATAAAAGTGAAGAATGGGATTCAACAGATCTGGGGCTGAACCTGGGCATCTTAATTTCTAACAAGTGTCAGGCGATGCTGATACTGCTTTTTATTTTTTTAATTTTAATTTTTTATGTGTAGAAGAACTGGGGTATAGGCTAGAGGTATGGGGGTGAGAGGATTCACCAGAAACAGAGTGGGAAGCAGAACAGGCAGATTTACTGAAACACACAGTGGGTGAGACAGGAGAGGTCTGCTGCTCCATATGTGTGTTAGACCCCTGGCCCAAGCTGTCATGGCGTTAGTGCTGAGACTTAACCCCTAGGCCACCAGGGAGGCCCTGATAATGCTTTTTCGATACCACTTTTGGGACAGCATTTCTCTAAATCAATTTTCAATTACGCAAACAATATAAATAACCTAATTTATTTCAAGTAAAGATTTAAGGAAAATATTAATAATTTTACATATGAAATTTAAGTGAACTGCAGGTTATTTTGAAAAGAATAAATTTCTTTGGGCTTGGATTAGAGACAGCATCTCACTTCAGCATGACCTAGGAGGGAGATACAAATCTTGGTTTTCCTTTCTTCAGATTCTAGAGTTCTGTCCTTGAGTTATAAAATGCTTATTTGGATCTTTTCTAACACTTTTTGATGGTCAGCTTTATTATTTATTTTTGCCCTTTTTGGTGTATTGCCATCATTCTGTCTTTTGCTTATTGAGAAGACCTATCTAGTTATGTGGGATTTTATTCTTTAAATAAGCTAAGTTTTTTTTGCTGATCCCTGAGGCAAACAAATGTGTGTCACCTCTAACTGCAGTTTTCAATTATTAAGTCAGTTCTCTATGAGGACAACAAAGTCCCTTGCATTTCCATGGTGACTGAATGAAGAAGCAACAATGATAAGGAGTCAGCCAGAATATAGTAGAAAAAACAGAAGCTTGAAATTTCTCCAGACTGAGGAAATATGTATTCTATGGCACAGAATGGAGAATCACTTCTGAAATATTTCACTTTCTGTGAAAACTGTCCACACCTCTTGATGGATATATTTTCAAGTTGTACAAGCATTCCCATACCTGTAATATGTGTATAAGCTCTCCTTTATTTTTGACACTTTTATTCACCCTTAATGGTACATGGAGCTAAAAGTGATATATTTTCTAGACATGGCTTGATTTCAGGTGATATATATCTGCAACTAGAGAATAAGATTCTCCACAATGAGCAGTGTAGAATAGGTGCTTCTATAATAATCAGGCATCACATATTTGACTTGACTGCTCAGGGTAACCATATATATTTTTATTGAAGTGTTGGGTGCTTAAAAATGTTTTACTTCATTCCTCAGTTAACAAAAATGACCCTGAAAAGTACACTGATAGCAAGCAGTACTGCACCAATTATACCCTTCACTGCATTTGATTGTAGGGTTTTCTCTTTATTAGCTCAAAAGTGAGCAATACCAAGTCCAATTCCCCAGGGTCTTTTGTGCTTCTACAAATCATGTCAAGTTGCTCACAACCACTGAATCCCTTGCTCTGACTTAGAGATGGCAATACATAGGATGAGAATTTAAAAAACAACAAAAGCAGAAAACATTTAAGTCTTTCATTGGACAAATTTGTAATTTCAGAAAGGTTGATGTTACCTGAATGTTCTTTCTATGAGGATTCTTTATGCTCCTTATTTATTAAAGATGATTTTGGCAGTTTTACTTTTAGTGATGAGAGAGAACCTTGTGCTGGACTTCTCCTGCAGGTTAACTACACACACATACAGAGCATCAAAAAGCACTACAGGAAAAAAAAAAAAAAAGACAGGAACTGGAAGGAAACTGATGTTTGGAAGAAGGGAGTAACCATCCTTTTAACCTCCTTGCCAAGAAACTATCAAACAGGGAGGTTAAAATTCAGAGAGAAACAGTCTTATAGTGGTGGATGATGGGTTAAATTATTATTTTAAAAAAGTAAAATAAAATACTTGATTTACAACTTTAAAAGCAAAGAAGTCTACTGTTTTATTGGTTGAGAAAAGAGAGTTTAGTGCTATCAAAGTATCTAGGCACTCGGATAATATCTAAGACAGGTGAAACCTGTAGAGAAAGTACATTGGATTCTGCACACTCTGTCCAGACTATTGCTGAATCTTGAGCAATACATCTGTTTGGCAGACTCCAAGTTGCCCAGTTAAGGCTAAAATAACTGAAGAGACATTTCAGTTGCTGCTAAGTGCAGAAGGGATAGAGTTTGGGCTTTGGGTTAAAAAACATTAACTGTCTGCTCAAACAAACAAAACTCAGCACAACTAGGTAGTAATAATAGAGCAAGTCTCTACAACGGACCGTTCACTCAGTCCAGACACAACAAAAGATTACTGAACATACAAAAAAGTGGGCAACTATGACCATTCTCAAGAGAAAGGGAAATTAATGGAGATCAATCCCAAGATGATCCAGATATTGGAATTAGAGGTCAAGGATATTAAAGCAGTTATTATAACGATGCTCAGGATATAAGAAAAATATATGCTGATAATGTATAATAAAACTTGCATAAAAGGAAAGTTATAAGGATGTAGCACACAAAGATATTTAAGAACTAAAAAATGTGTTGCTTGAAATTAAAACAAAAACAACAAAAACTTCATTAGACAGGATTACCAGCATAATGGAGATAGTATAAGAAGAAACTCTCAGTACCTATTTTGGAAATTAATCCATCAGACATGTGATGTGCAAATATCTTCTCCTAGTCCATAGGCTGCCTTTTTTTTTTTTTGAGGTTATTCCTTTCTTTGTAAATTTTTTTTTCAGTCTCATGTAGTCCCATCTGCTTATTTTTGGTTTTGCTCCTCCAGCCACTGGAGTCAAGCCCCCAAACACATCTCTCAGGTTGTCTAAAAGTGTATTTTCTATGTTTTATGTATTTAATGGTTTCAATTCAACAACAAAACCGAACAACCCAATCAAAAAATGGGCAAAAGATCTAGACGGTTCTCCAAAAAAGACATACTGATTACACACAGACGTGGAAAAATACTCAACATCACTTATCATAAGGAAAATGTAAATCAAAACCACAATAAGCTATCATATTGCACTTGCAAGAATGATCTATATCAAAAAGACTGGAAAACAAATATTGGTGGGGATGTGGAGAAAAAGAGACACTCACTTTTGGTGGGGCAGTAAATTGGTAAAACTTATATGGAAAGTGGTTTAGAGATTCCTTAAAGAACTGAAAATGGAAATCCTACAATCATAGATATTTACCCAAGAAATATGAAAACGCTAAATGAAAAGACTTCTACACCCCTGTATTCATAGGAGCATTATTCACAATAGCCAATACATGGAGTCAACCTAATGCCTATCAATAGATGAATGGATAAAGAAATTGTGGAATATACTCAACGAAAAACTATGGGGCTATTTAAAAAGATAAAATAGTGCTGTTATTTTTGAAATCATGACTTTTGAGACAAAAATCACAAAATCATCTTGAGGTGATTCTCTTGAGTAAGTCAGAAAGTGGAAGGCAATTATTAGATGGCTTCACTCAGTTATGGAATATAAATAACCAAAGAAAACAAACTGGTAAAACGCAACAAAAATAAATTTTTACACTGTGAAAAATCTAGTGGTGGTGGGAGAGGGTGGAGGGAGAATAACTAGATGGTGTATTGGTACTGCTCTTTGCTGGAGGGTGAGTAGAACACGTGCATATGCTGACGTGTGAATATATAGTTATGTAAAGAATGGCAAATTAATAAAATTTGAAGTAGAAAAATTATACTCAGTCAATGTGAAGGGAGATTGATAGAAATGATCCAATCTGGAAAACAGGACAACTGAAAAAAACCTGGGACGAGAGGCAAAATATCAGAAGTTGAGAGGAAAAATATCAGAAGTCTAATGTACATTTGAAAGGAGTCTCAGAAAATTGATTTGAAGTAATGTAACAGGGTGGTCCCCAGGAAAAGGGGAGGGTCCAGGTTCCCTGCCCCACCCAAGGGAGGGTGGAGCTGAGCAGGGAGAAGAAGAAGCTGCAGAGGAGACGAGAGAAAGAAAGAAGGAATGAAGAAGGATGGAGAGCCAGAAAGAGACCTGAAGGAGGCACATGGAGCAGAGAGACACTGAAGAAACTACACTTACTTCTTGGTCCAGAATTGGTTGAAACAGATGTGGGTGAGAGACCCGTGGGGAGGTTAACAATGGCAGCTTTTATCTTTATTTTGATTTTGCTCTTTTCCTCCCAGACTTGTCTGACTGTTTCTGACCCTTTTCTGTGGGTCCCCACCAGAAGGTGCTTTATACTTGTGGCAGGCTTTCGGGCCCCGCTTTAGGCCAATCCCATTTGGATGGACTTTTACCCACGAGGGGATAGGTAACTTTGGGTACTTGATTTGGAAACTATATTCTTTGTCTTTTCTGTATTGCACACTAATTGTATTAAAGTTTCTTTCCATTAAAGGTCTAATATGTTTTGTCTTGATGTGGCGGATGGCAGAACCTATTTAAAGCAGGCAGGTTTTGGGGTGCTGGGGTGCACCCTCCCTGTCCTGTAACAGTAATAATGACTAAATATTTCCCAACTTTGGTAAAATGCATGCATTAACAAATTCAAGGAGCCCAGAAATGTTTTAGCTGAATAAACACTATACATGATTTTTGAATGTTTATATCATTTTTAAAGTATTATGTAGGGCAAAAGGTGAGTAAAATATTTGGGAATGTGTTTTTGTTGTATATTGGGAGAAAACTGTAGCAAAGTGATACGGGAAAATAAAAAAAATAACTAAAATGGATGCTGTTCCCTTAATCCATTACAATGTTAAACAGTAGTATTATAGGAATACATTTATCAATTAGATAATTAAATAGAAATATCATTCAATTGCTATGCCACTTAAATTCTAAGCTTTTCTTTCATTTTTCTCCCTCCTCCTTTTTTATCCTGGAGAATATCAAAGGATACAATTTTCCTTATTGATATCATCATATTGAGGAAGAAATGACATTTTACTATTTGTGTCAAGAGTTATTATGAGAATGAACAGCTTTATGTTTATTATGTGGCATATATGACTTCTCCACATAGGTTAGGATGGGGAACTTTTCAAAATGCTTTTAGAATGGTTTGTACTTATACACATGAAATTAAAAGTTATTTAATATGAACAGGTGGTAAAGAAAAAAGACAACTTTTCTACATTATCCACTCAAAATACTAGAACAGAGTGAACAGAAAGCTATATTTGAAATGAAAGATAGATGATTTCTCTAAGCTACCCATAATAGAAATGTTGGTTATATATACCCCACAGTGAACTAGCACTCTGCACCTTTTCTACAATATTGATAACAGAGCTGAAAATAGATGCCTCCTTAATATACCACCTGACATATGTGAGATTAGAGAGTCCAGCAGAATTTTGAACACCAAATGATGGGGTGTCTGATTGTGAGAGATAAGCAAACTCTTTAAATAGAAGAAAAAGATTGTCAGAGATTTACCTCTCCTATCTGGCCCCCTCTCGTTCCCAAGGCTTCAAACTCAATGGTAACATTTATAGGTACTTGAATCTTTCCTTATTGTCACAGATTTTGTCTAATATATAGTATCAGTCAGTACTAGAAAGGTATCACTCAAATTATTTTTTGTCTGCAAGAGACTGTACCATTATTAGGACTCAATTATACAGTATCTGAACAAAAGCCTCACTTTAATTATTGCCTTCATTTTTTTCCCCCCAAAGCCTAGTTCTTAACATATTTTGAAAACAGAAATTTGAACCTGGTCAGTATTTGCTCTCCAGTTAATTCTTCAAATAGCTTCAGGATAGCGTTTGTTAACTTGGCAAAATGCCCTCAAAAGTGAATTAGCATGTTTAACAACTTGGCCAATCTCTCTCTCATCCCCACCCCAACCAAATCCTGTTTAATTTCCAGCTGGGATTTTAGCATATAGTGGTCTAAATTCCATCCTGTGTTCATATCTTGAATTGGCTGATTTGGAGGCAGGCAGACTTCCTTCTGTATCTCATGCAATTTAGAAACAACAGCAGATTAGCGATTAAATTGGCTGAACAACTTCTGGCTCATATCAATTAATTTCTCCAAGGATTTTTCCTTAAATAAAGCATCTCTTCTACACAGCTGCAGGGAATGTCTCGAATAGCCTGACTATATAATACACCACTATCTTTGAATACTTTCATTTTTAATGTTAGAAGCTTGGTCACAGAAAGCAGCCTGGAAACTCTATGGAGACAATCCAACATTATGCAACTATATTGATACAAAGATAAGAAATAACAGTATCAATGTTTTAACTAATGTAGATGCTTTATAAAGAACTTTCACTTTCTGAAAATACCTGCAATCGTGAGAGATCTGATGGTATTTCCAAGGCAGTCAACAAAAAACAATGCATTTAGGATCTACAAAGGCACCCTCTTTTCCTCATTTTAAATTCAAGATGAAGCTTAAACCATGTGTAGTTAACGTGATTTTCCAAATAGAAAGAAAACAACCTACCATCCCAGTCCTCACATCGGTTCTTAAGAACAATATGAATCACATGGACAAACCCTTTAAGACACATGTGGAGAGAACAACCCAATAGTAGCCGCTTGCTTTTGGTCCATAAAGTTCAGTTCTTAAGAAAAAGAGGTGTGTTAAAAAGTTGTAGAGTTACTTGAGGCTTCATGCCAATAGGAGAAAATTGATTTTCCTCTTAAGGTTTCCTTAAGATGACTGACAGTTTACCTGTGCTCCCCTTGGCAACTGGCCAACCCAGTTTCCTGCTCATTCCAAGTCTCCCCCGATTCACAGTACCAGGAATTACCTGCCAGGTTAAGAATTCTCCAAACCTAAGCAGGAATCTCAAGTTTTGCCACGTGGGCTACTATTGTGCTTTAAAGCTGAAAAACGACAGAATTTAAAACAGGTAAAGGGATATTATCTACATAATAAATGATTTGAGCATTTCAGAAAATGTTCTTCTATTTTATTTTCAAAGGTTTTTGTTATTACTAATGTTTTCCATTACTTTAGATGGGATAGCAAAGGAAATTAAGAAATGGGAATTCTCTGGTGGCAAAAATTTAGATATAAAAATTTAGATTTATGCTTTCAATAGGCTCTTCATGAACAGATTTATATGTCAGATTTTTACAGAGTAAAATCTTTTTTTCTCTTTCAAAGGATGCCCAATCGAAAGGATGTATTTTTCAAATTCAGTGTTAATTAAAGGTTAAAATTATTTTGGCCTCAGGAAGACAATACACACTTGTATTGTGTATACAGTCCATGGATATCAACTTCATATTTATATACTCCTTGGACATATTTAATATCCCAGTATTAGATTTAAAAATTAAAGCAGTTACCACACCATTTCCTGTAAGTTACCACTTCTTGACACTGTACAATTCTTGGACATAATTACTTTGAGTCTCTAGAGTAAGATCGGTAAGCAACTAATGAAAGATTCCTGGTAGAAGCAGATAGAATGAGACAATGACTACATAACTGAGATAAAATTATATCCACAGGGAATATAGTACTCCATTTAGTCTATAAAAGTCTTTAGCAAAAGCTCACTAATTCGGATGAATTGTGTAAAGAGTTCTTTGAATTAGTGAAAAGTCTGAATTATAGATTCTCAGGAAAATAAAATCCACTTCCAGGTACAGCCAATGGAAAAAATTGCTAACAAATCATTTAAAACAACACATTCTTTGTTGGTTTTCATAGGAATTTTGATAGCATACTTGAAAGCTGTTAATTATCTTAAGTAGGTTAAACAGTTTCTTCAAATGTGTTCATAATAATTTGTTTAGTAAAACAGGCCTTTTTATATTATAGCATAAATATATATTACAGCTTCTAATGACTAAACATCCTGCATATTCAATTAGTGATAGCCAAAATTTACAAGTTTTAGTTATTGTCACTGGAAAAATTCTAGGTGTTTTTCCGCAGAAGTCCACTATTCTCATTCAATATTCTTATAGTGTTTTAATGAAATATTATCATACCTTGCTAGTCTTTTCATTTAGATGATACAGTGGATGGTAAGGCTAAAGTTTTCTTTCAGTCATGAAGTCACAGATTCTAGCTGTAAATTGGAGGAATTCTGAGAATAGAAAATCTTTTTACAAGTATGGTATTCTCCACACAGCAAGTTCAGCCTTTTGTAGGGAAATAAGACATATCTATCTCAATCAGGAAAGTCTTCCTGACAGTGTTCAACAGGCTATTTTGGTCTTTTGTCAACTGCCTTCTGGAAACCAAGGTACACTGTGTCTGTAGCAGCTCTTCAGTCTTTTGGAGGTATGGAAGATGGTTCTTGGTTTGAGCTTTGATTTCCTGTTATCTGGCTCCAAATCCCAGCTCTATTCTCCTGCTTCCTCATCTGTTGCCCAAACCAACTGAAGTAAGGCACTTAGCCCACGACAGTATTTTGTAAGAGCTGAGGAAAGTAAGCATTTGCTATCTATTGCTCAGAAACATAGCAAAAAATTAGGTTCCTTCGACATAAATTATTCTTACTGAGCTCTTATTTTTCCAACTTATCCATGCACTGTTTTAGACAAACAAATCCTGCAAAGGGACACTGTTTACTTTTCCTTTTTTTTCACATTTGTGTATATATGCATATTAATATCTATTTTAATACCTATCTAAAACCAATGAATTTAAATATTTTTAAGGGACCAAATTCAACTTTAACAATCAGAAACGACATTTTCCCTTTCTGATAAAATCAGTGTACTCTCTAAGTTTTGCCAAGTCCCTGATGTGTGATGATTTCTTATGAGATGACCAGTAGTTGTGTTCTGATCACCTCCTAAAGCTCTTTCACTTCCCTGGATGCAACTTGTCTGGGCCTTGAAACGTGAATTTTAAAGTGGATAAGGGCTACATGACCACACTCACTTCTACAGAGTTAGGACTTCAACTCCCACTTAATGACTTTTGTTCTGCTCTTTTGAGATCAAGATTATTCCTCTTGAAGGGGAAAATGAAAACAAAACAGGCGTTGAGTTGTTGCGCCAACTTTGGGTCACCCGTCAACTTTTAACAATTTTAAATTTACTTTCCTAAGGATTAGCCTAATCATTACTGCTTTCCATTGGTAGTTCTGAAAAGCAAATACTTACTGAAGCAATAGGTATCAATTATAATTTATTCTTTTCACTCCAACTCAAAATCTCTACAATATAAACATCCTCCTTATATTTTGCCTTAGATGAAGTCTCCATTTCTTTCGACCATAATGAGCTGGGGGGAAATGCCCTTAGTATGAAGATGAGCTTATAGAGTCCCATGGCATTTTATTTTTTTAAAATGAACTGGGTTATTTTGAAACACTGCTACATTTTCCTATTCTAATAGACTTGATTCTTAACTTTTAGCAGTAAATCACTATGGAATCAGGTTATATAGTTCTAACCTGTGTATTTGGTATAACAAACAAAAGCATTAGAAATACTTCCTGAGAGTGACTGGTAGTTTAACTCTTGCAACTATGCACTGCACTAGGTCTTCATTTGACTTTGTACACTCATTATTTGAAATCTCCTCAAAGGCAACTTCAGAGAATCCAGCAGAATTTGGAGGGCCAAGTGAAGACTTTGGGGACCTTACTGCTTCCCACTCCACCCCAAAATCCTGCCACTGTCTCACCTTACCACATTCCAGCTTTGGAGTTTTACACCTTGTGGCACGCAATAAAAGTGAAGCAGAAAAATATCGAATAGTTTCACTTACAACAGGACTATAAGGAAACCAAATAGGAGAGAGACACTCAGAGGGTTGGGGGTGGGGGGGAGGATAAGGGCACAAAATGGAATAGAAAAGGACACAAGGGACCATAGAGATAGATCACGGGTGAATTGGTGGTGGGTTACCCAAGGGGAATACAAAATGTAAAAGATATAAATAACAATAAAAATATATATTTAAAAAATCAATAAAATAATATTGTTTTCTATCATGAAAGAAAAAAAAATGAAGCAGAGGATAAAAATTTAAATATTTTTTCAGGGAATTTTTTTTGGCCCAAAAGTTCAAGGTCAGATACGACTATAGGACTTCCAGAGATAAACATAAGGAGTATATGCAGGAAACACACACGCATTGTAAAGACAGAGGGCCCAAATACAGGTAAGGAGTATTTTCAGAGAGCTCTCATAGGTTTCCTTTTAGTTCTCTGCAGACCTGCATACACAACGCTCGAATAAGGGCCATATGAATGAATAGGAGCTTTGCCTGGAGTAGAAGTGAAGATGCTCTAAAGTTCTTGACAGGTGTATCTAGGGGTTTGCTTGTCATTAAGTACAAAGCAGTCACTGCCTGGTAACCTGGACAGATGGGCACTAGAAGCCCATATGAGGCTGCTTACAAGGGAGAGTTGAAAGCCTATTCAAATACTCAGTTCCTTCCTAGATGACTGATTTTATATGAAACTGAGGTGACTTAAGAGAGAAAAGAAGGCAATGTTCACATCAACAGTTTGGCTGGGCACACAGCCAGGCATCCGCACACATCTAAACAGGGACTGCAGCTGCTAAAGGGGAGGTCCAGCGCTGGGGAGAACAAAGCAGTCCACGGGAGGCCTACACAGACCTCAGGATGCAGACTTCTCCCATTGTTTGAAAGCTTTCTTTTCTCCATTACTCTCTGGTTCTCTTTATCTCACACATTTTCAAAGACATAAATCCGCAGGCCAGAGGACTAGGTTCATTAAGCCAATTAGTGAGGGAAATATATGCATATAAATAAATACCCGATTTCATAACCCAGACTGAATTTGCCACAGAGGACCTGAAAGTCAAGTATTCTGGAATAAATGGACAGAACAGAAGGAGGAAGAGATGAGTGGTGATCTTTTCCTGTAAACAGAGTACAGAGAGAGAAGCAGCCTAGTTGGCAAGATAGCAATATAGCTGACCCTTCTGATGCCCAGGAAAGAGGGTGAGGTGCCTGCAGAAGTAGGGATTTGTCCTGCTTAACTGAATACAGGTGAGCAAGCAGGTGTCATATTATTCCCAGGACAACTCACTGCCACAGGTCAGTGGAAGGGAGATGGAAAGTTCACTATTCTTGTCCACAGATTAATAGAATTTTAATCTGCTGTCAAATCAAACTCAAATCTAAAGCATGAGAACCAGTGGCCCTTTCTACATAGGACAGTAAGTGGAGGCAGTGAAGTGTAGATGGCAAATGTGCAGGTTTTATGAACACAAAGACCTGGAGGAGAATGCTGCCTCTGTTCTTAATAATGTGGGAATTTGAAGACCTTTGTAACCTCCTTGCATCTTCTGTTTCCCCAACAGAAAAGAGAATCATGATTCAAACCTTAATGGATTGTTATAACAATAAAGCAGGTGACATAAAATGCCCTCAAAACAATATTACATAATGATCAGGGCCTCCCCGGTGGCGCAGCGGTTGGGCGCTGCGCTGTGGAGCTGTTGGCCGCGGGCGATGCCGGTTCGACGCCCAGCCGGGGAGAATCCCACATGGTGCGGCAGACCTCTCCTGCCTCGCCTGCTGCTCCCCTCAGCAGTGTATTTCTGATCTGCCTGTTCTGCTCCCCACTCTGTCTCTGGTGAACCTTCTCGCCGCCCCACGCCTCTGGCCTGTACCCCAGCTTGTATAAATAAAAATTCTTAAAAAAAAAACAAAACAATATTACATAATGATCAGTTGAAGGTATTTTATTTATTTTTTTAAAGATTTATTTATTTATACATACAAGCTGGGGTACAGGCC